>JBBPSV010000313.1:0-21592 GCA_038093795.1 Retiboletus fuscus
TCCTCGTTCCACTCCATTCATACGCTCTAGCCTAGCATAAGGGCTACTACGAAGTCACCGCAACCTAGTCTACCCCCTCCCGACGACCGCTCAGTGCTAGACGCATTGGGTTGTTTCATAAGAACAAGACTATACAAGACTACCTTGCACAAGTTCGCCTTACGTCTTTTACCTTTCACCCCCACTAAACGTTTTAGTGCGACCAAGTACGTTCAAGGGTCTTATCTCTACAGGCCGTCAAGTTTTACGTAGCGCGACCAGTGTCTTACGCCGCATCTGCCGCCTTCCAAGTCAAGGAGGAGGAATTAGATATCGTGCTCGACGTAGGATACGCGTTTACCTCAGAAGACGAAGAATACGACAAGTTGAAGAAGGAGGAGGAGAGTCCCACCCCCGTCCTATTAGCATCATCTCGCCGCCCTTCCATGCTCCCCGACTACGATCCGAACGACGACGGATCGGACATCGACTTTCCATTTCTCTTCAGCATCAGACAGAGGAGGTCGCTCGTACCCCAGCGCCCACCGTCCCCTTTGTTAGAAGAGTTCCTAGAGGAGCTAGACAGGGTCATAAACGAAGCTAGGGAAAGAAGCGAGGAAAGAAGAGAGGACCCTGTAGTAGAGATAGTAGAGGCCTCCCCCGCACCATCAAGTCCGCTCCCGGAGCTCACGCCGACTCCACCACCCGCACCAAAGAAAGAAAGGAACCAGCGGAAGTTCCACCCCTATAAGAGAATCGTTCGCCGAGACTGGTATAACCTAGACCGTCCAATCAACGAACTCCCCTACTTACGTCCACGAAAACGTCTCCACCGCCCCACACGCTTCCTGTAGATTAAAAAATGTCTTCCTCTTTCAATCCCATTCTCCTTTCTCAGGAAGCACACGAAGTAATTGCCGACGGAGTAAATGACTATCCCACCGCGGCACTAAAGATCTCTCAACTCTTCGACACCATTCTCATACATGCGCAAAGAATGGAAAGAGAGATTGCCAACCTCACGACACAAGTCCAGGTGCAGTCCTTACAGGCTGCCGCTGGCCAAGGATCAGGCGGACGCCTGACAAAGATTTTTACCGACCCCGGGAAATATGACGGATCCCGTGGGAAGTTCGAAGAATGGTGGACCAAGATCAAAGCTTGGCTCGCCCAGAACTCCGCCACCATTACGCCGGAGTCCGAACAAGCCGTCCTAGCCGTTCTATCTCGGCTAGAAGGAAGAAAGGCGGGCACGTTCGCCCAAACAAGGATCGACTGGATTACAACCAAGTCGCACGCCTACCCCTGGAAGACGCTCGTAGAGGAGCTAGAAGGACTCTTCAGGGCGATGAACCAGAACGAGTGGGCAAGGGATCAGCTGAAGAAGCTGAAACAAGGATCCATGCCCATCGACGACTGGATAATCAAATTCCAGGCACTCATTCCCCAGGCGGGCTACGACTTGAAGGGTGACGTCACCACCCTAATCAGTCTTATCGAAATGAACGTGTCCCCATATATCATCAGGAAAGTAATAGATGACGGTAACCGACAAACCGAAGTCGAAAAGTACCTCTCGGCAGTACGTAATGCTGGAGCAAGGGCGCAACTCGCGCAATTTATCCTGGGCAACGCTGCCCACCATACCCCCTCGGCCCTGCATCAACGCTGAGACCCTAATGCCATGGACGTTGACGCCGTCCAAACAAGGAAATCCAACCACGGATGCTATAACTGCGGAGCGGAAGGGCATGGAGTAAAAACCTGCCCGAAACCAAAAATCGAGTGTCCCACTTGTCACTGGCTTGGGAACAACCACGCCCCCAAATGTAAAAAGGGCAAAGGAAAGGAACGTGCAGTACGAGCTGCCGAATCCTTCGACTCTGACGAAGAATAGGAGTCGAAATCCGAGGATCGCCTACCCCGAGCGATCCGAGGAATGAACTATGAAGAAGTGAAGGCGTTCTTCTACGACCTTCATGAGTCTGAGGCATGAAACGCCAAGGCCAAGTCGGGAAAAGCCTAATCCGGTCGAACGGTCTGGGTGTTCCGCCGGAGGGGTTATTTAACAAAGGAAAATTCTCAGTACTGGAGACCGAACCAATGGACGACGAAGTTTTTATTTCTAGCAAGTCAGAGGAGTCCCTTACAGGGCTCAGCCGGGACTATACGCCGGTGCTTAATTCCTCTCACAAAAAACCAAAAAAATTAGATAACGATGATGAAAAGAAACAAATCCCAGACGACGTCTATTTACGCTCTCTAAAGATGGATCGGGAGATTGTGATGAAAATAAAAGTTTCACCGAACTCCAAGAGATCATATGTAACAGCCGAAGCTTTGCTTGACAGCGGAGCTAACGCGATATTTATCGACGCCACATGGGCTAAGGAAAAGAACCTCCCCTTAACGCCACTTCGCCACCCTATCCCAGTATATAACGTAGACGGGACCAGGAACTCCGCAGGAAATATTACTCACTGCGCGGAGATAATTCTGGATTACGAGGGACACCGAGAACGATGCACAGCGGAAGTAACCGATCTAGGAAAGAATCAAATAGTGATCGGATATTCCTGGCTGAAGAAGCATAACCCGGTGATCAATTGGCAAAAGGGAACGGTCGCTATGACCCGATGCCCACGCTCCTGCTACTTCTTACAAGACGCTCCCGTATTCGCACGATGTCTTGAGAAAGAAGAGCAAGAGAACGCCTACTTAGCTTATTCTATTCGAAGCGCACTAGAAGTGCCTAAACCCTCGGACGAGACCGCAGAGAAACTTGTACTGAAAGAATTCCACAAGTTCCTTCACGTCTTTCATAAAGGAGAAAGCGAGAGGATGCCCCTGAGGAAACCATGGGATCACGCTATCGATCTCAAAGAAGGGTTCAAACCAAAGAAGGGACGACTAATCCCCTTATCCGTCGTTGAACAAGAAGAGGTCTCCGCTTTCATCGATGACCAATTACGGAAAGGGTATATTCGACCCTCCAAGTCTCCTCAGACGTCACCCGTATTTTTCGTACCTAAGAAAGATGGAAAGAAGCGTATGGTACAGGATTACCGATACCTCAACGAAGGAACGATCCGAAACAATTATCCCCTCCCCTTAATCTCCCAACTCGTCAATAAACTAAAAGGGGCTAAATTATTTACAAAAATGGACTTACGATGGGGATACAACAACGTACGCATCAAGGAAGGAGATGAATGGAAAGCCGCCTTCATCTGCTTCCGAGGAGCCTATGAACCCCTTGTTATGTATTTTGGACTTTGCAACTCCCCTGCCACCTTCCAAGCAATGATGAACGAGATCTTCACCGATATGGATGACGTGGTCGTGGTATATATAGACGATCTAATGATATTCACGAAAACCGACGACCCTGCAGAACACGATCGAATCATGCTGGAAGTTCTCAGGCGGCTCGAAGAAAATGATTTATTTGTAAAACCAGAAAAATGCGTCTTTAAAGCCACCGAGGTAGAGTTCCTCGGAATGATGGTAGGAAAAGATGGGATCTGTATGGATGAAACAAAGGTTAAAGCCATTCTGGAATGGCCTACGCCGAAGAACGTAAAGAACGTGAGAAGTTTCCTGGGGCTAGCAAACTTCTACAGACGATTCATCAAAGACTACTCAAAAGTCGCTCGTCCTCTTCACGACCTTACCAAGAAGGACATGAGATTCGTCTGGGAAAAACCCCAACAAGACGCCTTCGACAGGCTAAAGGAAGCTTTCACCACTGCTCCTATTCTGGCGTTTCCAGATCTAGATGCCAAGTTCCGCATTGAATGCGACACATCAGACTACGCCACCGGAGCCGTTCTATCGACGCTCAAAGACGATAAATGGCACCCCGTTGCCTATTCCTCCCACAGCTTCTCTCCGCAGGAACGGAATTACCCAATCGCTGATAAGGAGATGTTAAGTGTTATTCAAGCATTGGAGCAGTGGCGCCACTACCTAGAAGGAGCTAGGCACCCCTTTGAGATCTGGAATGATCACCGAAATCTAACCTACTTTATGACGTCCCAAGATCTTAACCGTCGACAAGCTCGATGGGCTCAATATTTATCTAGATTCAACGCACTTTGGTTCTATAAACCTGGTGCTTCTATGACGAAAGCTGACGCTCTCTCACGACGAAGCGACCACCTTGAAGGGGTCGAAGATGATAATAAGGGAATAATCGTTATTTCCCCGGAGAAGATTAGATCAACCCACGTTCTGATCTCCGATGAAGGGTCTAACTTAAAATCTAAAGTTTTCAACAAAGTCTGCAAACTCTCGGAAACGGAAATCCTTGAGCTCTGCACCACGAACACCATTTGCAAAGAACACGATGGTTTACTCTATGACGCTAAGGGACATTTATTCATCCCTGAACCCCTACACCTCGAAGTGCTTGCGCTTCACCACGACTCTCCTGTTACCGGACACCCCGGATACGAAGCAACACGAGAACTCATCTCACGGTCTTACGTATGGCCTAAGATGAACCTATTTATTAAGGATTACGTCTCGCGATGCGATAGATGCGCACGCTTTAAGGGTTCCAACCAGGCACCCTCTGGATTATTAGTCCCATTGGAAGTTCCTAATCGACCCTGGGAACACGTATCGGCAGATTTCACTACGGATCTCCCCCTCTCCCATGGTTTTGATTCTATTCTGGTAATAGTTGACAGGTTCTCCAAAGAAGTCGAATTCATCCCCGCTCTGAAGACATGGACCACCCTAGATACGGCGAAAAACTATCTCATGCACGTTTGGAAGCATCATGGCCTTCCAAAGTCCATCGTCTCTGACCGCGGACCTCAGTTCGCTTCCACCGTAATGCAGGACATCTGTCGCAGGCTCGACATTCAATCTAAATTATCTACCGCTCACCACCCTCAAACGGATGGTCAAACAGAACGCATGAACCGAGATCTACAACAGTATCTCCGTATGTTCTGCGCAGAAAACCAAGATCAATGGGTCGATTGGCTTCCCATCGCCCAGTTCTCCATTAATTCCAAAGTTTCGTCCGCGACGAAGTCATCCCCTTTCGGCACCACACTTTCCTATGTTCCACGCATGGGAATCGAACCTGGTAGTTTGAAAGCCCCTGCTGCCGACTCCTTTGCCGATAAGATGGAGCTCGTTCGCAATAATTTATTAAAAGCCCAACAGCGCATGAAAGTTCAGGCCGATAAGCATAGATCTGCCGCTCCCCCTTACGAGGTCAGAGATAACGTCTGGCTTTCGACGGATAACCTCCGTCTTACCCGCGCTTCACGTAAACTATCAGAAAGATGGCTGGGACCGTACCGGATTACCAAACTGGTCGGAACGAACGCAGTTGAACTGCACCTTCCCCGATCGATGAAGATCCACCCTGTCGTTAACATCTCACGTGTCAAACCGTACAAGGAAAGGTTACCGGGGCAACGTGCCAATAAGCCGGGACCTGTTTCTGTGACAGAAGACTGTGACGACGAATGGGAGCTGGACCACATCGTAGACTCTCGCTTGCGAGGGCACCGTCTTGAATACCTTATTCACTGGAAGGGCTGGACCGACGAAGATCGGACTTGGGAACCGAAGTCTAACCTTACGCATGCTGACGCTGCGATTTGGGACTTCCACCGACGTAACCCAAGCGCTCCCCATCTCCTTTGTATGTCGCAAGCTGACTTTTCCTCTCTCTTTACGCACGTGAACGTGCACGAAAATCCCAACGATCCTAATGCTCCTTTCAATCGCCTGGAATGCGATTCATAGAAGGGGGGTAGTGTTACGATCGGTCCTATACAACGTCCCAATCCTAACGGATTTTCACTAAGTCTCTTTATCTGATCTTATCTTCTTATCGCACCAACGGATGCTCACACGCCATCTAATCGACAGACACTTTTGTTTGTTCGTGTTTACCTTTTTATAGAGTTCACTTTCTCTCCAAGTCGCACTATCCGGCAAGCACAGCCTTTCTCTTATCTTTCATTTCCGTGCTGTGCTTTGCTGTGCGCATTGCCTCTTTCATTTCCTTTATGCTTCTCTTCCATTCTATTCCTGTGCACTGCTGCGCATTACACATCCATGCTTCTCTTTAATCTCCGTCACATAGCCTTATGCCTCATGCTGCCACATACTATGACCATATGTAGTTAGTCACCAAACATGTACATACATATGCTCTGATATATAAACCCAGAGAACTCGCTGGCCAACACCAGTCTTGTTCTTCTGAAGATTTCCCCAAAGTCTCTACACTAAGAGCAGAACTCCTCGTTCCACTCCATTCATACGCTCTAGCCTAGCATAAGGGCTACTACGAAGTCACCGCAACCTAGTCTACCCCCTCCCGACGACCGCTCAGTGCTAGACGCATTGGGTTGTTTCAGACGCACTGTCCTGTCATCCCAACCTCCTTGCTCACATGCCCGACAACACCCAAACTATGCTCCTCCCAGACTCTATCTTCGTCCAGCTCATTGACTCGGCGCTCCGTGACCACATCAAGACTACATCAAAAGACGACCCCCTTTTTCTCCAGACACTCCAAGCCTTTGATGGCTCTATCCCCACTGCCTTCTGCTCCCATCTCAGCCACTGGCAGCTCCATGAAGGTGTCTTGACATATCAAGGGCGTGTTTATATCCCCCCTGTGTCCAGACTTCGCCAGTCCATCCTCCAACACTGCCATGACCATGAGTCTGCTGGTCACCCTGGGTTCCTTAAAACTCAACAACTCATTGCAAGTGAGTTCTGGTGGCCAGGTTTGGCCCAGTACGTTCGCAAGTATGTTGAGGGTTGTGCCCTTTGTCAGCAATACAAGGTTAACACCCATCCCACAACACCCCCGCTCACTCCCAATAAGTCCACCACCACTCACCCCTTCCAACAGATCTCGTGCGACATGATCATGGATCTTCCCGAATCCAACAGTTTCATGGCTGTTATAGTCTGGGCCAACTATGCATCTTTGAAGGGGGCTATTTTCTGCCCTACCACGAAGAACGCCTCAGCGGAGGACGTCACTGTCCTCTATTTCAAAAAGGTTTATTCCAGGTTTGGCCTCTATGAGAAGATCATCTCAGATCGAGGCCCGCAGTTTGCTTCTCGCTTCGCAAAAGAACTCGGTAGGCTTCTTGGATGTTCCCTGGCGCTATCCACTGTGTATCATTCCCAGACCGATGGGAAAACTGAATGGATCAACCAGGAACTCGAAACCTATCTGCAGATCTTTGCGGGGAATAACCCCACCACGTGGGCTGATCGGCTGATCCATGCTGAATTTGCTCATAATCACTGCCCTCATTCCGTCACCAGTAAATCCCCATTCTACTTGATGATGGGATATGAACCCACTCCAATACCCACCGTCCTCCTGCTCACGGATCTTCCTGCCATGGAAGACCACATCAAAGAACTTACTGCAGCTTGCCAAGAGGCACTAGCCGCCCACAAGTTGGCTAGGCAAGTCATGGCTTCTCGGAACAAGAAGAATTTCACTCTGTTCAAAAAAGGTGACCAGGTCTGGCTCGAAGCCAGAAATTTGAAACGCAACCTGACTCACCCAAAATTTGCACCGAAACGCAAAGGACCCTTTACCATTACCAAGGTACTGTCTCTGATCACGTACCAGCTCCGCCTCCCAAAGACGTGGAAAATACATCCAGTCTTCCATGCCTCCCTCCTTACCCCCTACAAGGAAAACTCCATGCACGGCCCTAATTTCCCCTCACCCCCTCCTGATCTTATCAATGGAGAAGAGCAGTATGAAATTGAAAAGATCGTACAACACCAGGGCTCTGCTACCACCCAACAGTTCCTCGTCCGATGGCATGGCTTCACTGCCACCGACGACACCTGGCTCCCTGAACGGGAATTTAAACATGCACAAACAATCCTTCGAAGCTATAAGAAGCTTCATTCCAAGGTCTTCCCTCCTTAGAACTCTATGCACTGGTCTCTATGTGAGCATCACCAACCAAGTCCTACCCATCTTTCGATACTTGCAGCATGTCTTACTCCCTGTCCACTGAGTCTTCGCTCACCAAATCATCTATCATCGAGTCCATGTTCGCTGACTCCGCTCTCCCACCCCTTGAGGGAGTCGACGAAACCTCCCCTCTTGCTCGGGAACTTTCCGTTCCCACCATCCATCCCCCCATGGTCCTCGCAGACGAATGTCTCAGTACCACAGCTACTCCTGGTTGGAACACCAACCCCCTTCTGTGGCCCTCTGTCCTTGAAGAGGAAGAGAAGCCCAAGACTATTCTCTCCATCAACATTCCCCAGTTTGCCTACACCCTCTGGTCTGACCCACTGTCTTGCGAGTCAGGACGCCTCCTCCAGACCTGTCTTCGAGATTCCTGTTTGGCCACCATGATGCAGGCCCACTTAGATGTAGATTCCTCTCTTGAATCTTTGTACTTAGCCTTTTTACAGGTCTTGCGTCTCAACCCCATCACCTTGTTTACCTCCACTAATGCCCAGTCGGAATTCTTTTCCATCCAGCTCTGTCTTGTAGCCTGCTGCATCTGCACGTACCTCCTCTTGGCCATGCACCAGCTTGACATGCTGGACTTCGTAGCTGACATTGAATGCTATTTGCAGGACCTCACTAAAGCTGGTCTCCCCGCTCCCCCTGTTAGACCCTCTCTCCCAGTCGAAACCATTCTTGTTCCCTCACCGGCCAAGCCCCTTGCTCTGATGCTGTCTGTATCAGGAATCATGGTATTCATATCTTATCTTTCTTATCAACTACCATGATTCTAGACGGGCCTGGACAGAGGCTATTACACTATTCACATTACTCATCATATATGACATCATAGATTACAGATATCTTATCGTCCAATAGGATGACAGCTGACTGAGGAATGGCTTGGCATTACCAAGACCATTACCAATACATTACAAATGTATTACTCATACATTCCATGACATTCTCTAATGTTCCATGGACTTACCTATTATGATAGAGACATATATACGTACATACAGACACAGATCCTATAAGTAGGACGTGTCTTCACTCTCACAATATAAGTCTTATTCCTACTCGGAACTTGAGTCAGCTACTCAAGACTTCGCTATATGCTTTACAACAACTCACTCTCCTAGAAGTGAGTATCTCCCACTTCAGGCCCACTCTTTCCCTTCGTTGCCCTCAGCTGCGCACGTGGAATTACCTGTGGTATTTCCATAGGTTATGAGCCCTGCAGGCTTGTAACTTACCATCGATTCGGATGTCTGTTCCAAGCTTGCGCAGTGAGAGTGAGGTTGTTCTTGGTAGCATCTGGTGCATCGCACTGTTCTTTATCTTCATAGCAGCGATCAGTGGATATCCTATCCTTGCTATAGCAGGATCAGTGATTATCACTGCAGACTCATTTATCATCATATTCAGACTTGCATCTGATACCCATGGCATAACACTGATCTATCGTACTCCTACTTCCACCCATACCTTGACCACTTCAACAGTCGTTTATCCAGACAATGTGGTACAAGAGGTATGAATAGATCATACAGAATTCCCATGGAGACGAGTCGGGAACTTCACCAGAGTCCCACAACCGCTCGATCACATACCTTGTGACATTTGTGGAACCCTGCTAGAGACAGGAGAAATCTGCCCTTGCAGCAGATCTTCTAGGTGTATCAGGTGTCGACGCTTTATAGCGATCGATCAGGCTTGTCCATGTCAGACCACTTCTGCATCAGTTTCAGCTTCTCTCCCTTTCCTGAGACATTCGCCTTCTCCCCCTATCCTATCTACACCAGATTCTCAGAGACCATTCACTGAACTCCTAGACTGAAACAACCCAAAGCGTCTAGCACTGAGCAGTCATCGTGAAGGGGTGGACTAGGTCACGAACATCATAGTGCCTTTATACTGGGCTAGAGTGGAGGTAGATAAACATAGTCACCCTAGTGTAGAGCACCTAAGCTCCAAAGGGGAGTATGCCAGACTGAGGTATAGAGCCAAAGTCTGACTGGTATTAATCCTATATAGGATCTCAAGTAGATGTTTGGGGCATGATCAGAGAGAACAAGACTGGCGTTAACCAGCTTGTCTCCTGGTCTTAAATACTCTATGGACTATTTGTACATATTTACATAATTAAACTATATAAGAATAGAGTATGTGGCAGCATAGCAAAGCAGAAGGAGAAGGTGAGGCATAAGGTTATGAAGCGGAGATTAAAGAGAAGCATGATGTGTAATGCGCAGCAGTGCACAGGAATGAAATGGAAGAGAAGCATAACAGAAATGAAATAGAAGTTAATAGTGAAAGGAAGTGATGTGCATAGCCGTGCACAGCGTGGAGATGAAGAGATCTAAGATAAAGTAAACTCTATAATAATGTCAATAAAGATAAACAGAGAATGTCCGTGATAAGATGTCAAATGTTGACATGATAAGATAAGATGAAAAGATGAGAGATAAGTTAAGGGAACTTAGCATGTAAGGTGAAAATTATATTCGTAGAAATTGAACTGTAACATGGACACACTGCCTACAACACCTGATGCAGAATCCACACTCATTGGATCACCTCCCAATTACGATAGTGACGGAGATCCAGATCACGAACCTACCTGGATTGCCAATGTTGGACCACCAGACCAACCTATACTCCCACCACTACCTTCCCCACCAGCTCTTCCTGTTATCATACCATCTACTCCTATTCCTCCTCCTTATCAGATCATCAATGCTATAGAACATGCAAGCTCCTCTTCTCCAACCTGACACTTTCAGATGGGAGAACTGTCATCTCTTCCATCACCTCTCCCCATTGCGCGTACCTTCCCTGCCAGTCACATACTGGCATGAGGAAGAGATGGAAGATCCCGATACATTGCTAGACATAGCGACAGAGGATCCAACAATAGTCGAAGTTCATCTAGATGATGGAACTGAGAAGCTAGTTGTCTTTGGTAAAGCTCTCATGCAGATTCCGATCATTTCCAACCAAGTCTCCATTATGAACTGAGTCATCTTTCCGGTTCAGATACCCAGAGAGGAACTCGAGAATCCGAACTTCAACATACCACGTTACTTTAATACCTTCGCATTCTGTGGAGAGACTATCGCATCCATATATGAAAGCACTGGACTTGCATTCCTGGTCGACTCATACAAACTCATGCCTCATATCCCTCTTCACTATCAAGGCTATAAAATCCTACATTGAGAACACTTTGTCCTTAACTCAGACTTCATCAATCTCCTCAGATCATTCAAAGTTAACTTTGAAGAATTTGACCACTATGGTTGGATTAGGAATCCATTTCCCACTGATCCTTACAACGACATCATCATACCTGCTGAGCAGAGATATGAGATTGGCGAAGTACCAACACAGAGAGAATGGAACAGGCAGTTCGATGAGTACCACCGCTTGCGCTTCAAGGCGCAACATCCATATTATCAGCTTTACGTCGATTCACTAACCAAGATCAAAGATCAGGAACGAGAAATAGATGCCCTCACTAGAGGAGGTGAACGAGCTAGGGAGGAAATACAGAGACTTAATTGGGAACTCGAAGAGATTGAAGGCATTCTGCAAGAAGATGAGAGACTTCGAAGGGTTCTACGAACTCATCAAGCTCCACAGAGACAGGTTAAGAAAAAACTGACTAGGGTCAAGATGGCCCATGTCGAGATACCTAGGAGGTCACTACACAAGAGATTTGTGGCCAGGATTAGGGCACAACTCTGAGAGGTTTCCAGGAGCTGCTGACTCTTATATTGTCATGAATTCTTATTCATGATACTCATTCGAATGGTTCTATGAATCCTGTGATCAGGAATTCCTTTATATCACTGACAATGTTTGTATAACCAACCCACACTATGTGGAGAACTTGGACTTTGTCCAGTTTGAGCTATTGTCTACTATACAATGTCAAGAACCATCACTGTCAGCACTCCTAGCCCAATCTTCTTATACTCTGCTCCACCATCTTCTATCACCTATATCTCCATTTCAGACTCTGGATGTTCCTTCTCATACTCCATTCTATTCTGAGATAGATTATGTGAGTACTAACCTTGATTCTTTCGAACAGTTTATCTTCTCAATCATCTTTGATTGATCTACCATGGCACTTCCATCCATCTCTGAGTTCAAGATTGACTCTTCTATCCAATCCCACATTCCAGTTCTTACCAGAGCTTCCAACTATAATCTCTGGACTCAGCTCATCTGCAGCGCTCTTAATATTATAGGTACTTACTCCTGGGTCTCAGGAGACACCACATACGCTGGTATCGTCAATGCCGACCCAGCAGGCCTACTTGCAGATAGACTCAAGTGGAAGCAGCACAATGCTAGAACACTAGGGACCATGTCAGTCTACCTATCACCAGAGTTACAGCACCTGGTTACCTGGAACTACGTACCCAGAGACATCAATAACGTTCACATCAATTTCCCATCCTTATCCAAGGATCTTTGGGATAAGCTCGCTACCTTATATGGAACCACTGGAGTCGCAGGCCAGTTTTATTTATTCAAGGAAGCTATGTCTCACCATATGAACAAGCGCAGTGACATTGTCACTATGGTGAACCAGATCCAGAAGAACTTTAATGATATGGCTATAGCAGGACTAGACCTAAAGGATCAATTCCGAGCTATGTTTATACTTGCCCAGTTACCTCCATCATGGGCAAACTTCCTATCCACCATCACTCAGACCACGACTCTTACGAACTTTAAAGTCAAAGAGATTGTACTGAAGATTGCATCAGAACTGCAACTTTGAGGTGCTACACGCACTCCCCTCACCTCATGTGCCCACTTTGTACAGACCACAGAATCTGAGGCACACAGGACCAACGTTATTCAACGTGGTCCACCACCTTTACAGCAATGGCTCTGGAATGGACAGGTACAGCCTCAGAGAGGAGGCTACCCCACTCGAGGGATGAATCGAGGAGGGAGAAGGGGACGAGGTAATCCCAGAGGAATTACTCACCCTTATCAACAGGATCGCTCTAATGAGCAAGCTGCCCACAATAAGCAGAACTTCCAGACATGCCAGCAAAAGCGTGGTAGAGGTAGAGGAAGAGGTCGAGGACAGCGGGGCCATGCACAAGCACATGAGGTTGACGGATTTGCCCATGTCATAGAGTACAACGGGGGGTACGATGAAGACTACACCGAGCAGGACTTTGAGTTACCCGCTCAGGCTTACAAGTTCGACACTGAAGATGTCGAATCTACTACTGCTGCTGCAGGATGGGGAGATAGGAACGACAACAACAATGGAATGGGGATAGCATCAGGATCAACATCCCTGATCGAAAGGCTTGGTTTGCCTAAACCTGCCAAGCACTTTCAGACCAACTCCACCTTCTACACTGAAGCACCTTTCTAAGGACTTCGAGACTTCCTCACAAGGAGTTGGAGTTATTGAAGAGGACTTTTACAGAGATACTCGTCACAAAGCGAACGGAGAATGGAAATTGTTACGATCGGTCCTATATGACGTCACAAAGCGAACGGAGAATGGAAATTGTTACGATCGGTCCTATATGACGTCCCAATCCTAACGGATTTCTGTTAAGTCTCTTTAATCTTATCTTATCTTCTTATCACACCAAATGGATGCTCACACGCCATCTAATCATGGATGCTTTTGTTTGTTCTTGTTTACCTTTTTATAGAGTTACTTTCTCTCCAAGTCGCACTATCCAGCAAGCACAGCCTTTCGCTTCTATTTCATTTCCGTGCTGTGCTTTGCTGTGTGCATTGCCTCTTTCATTTCCACTATGCTTCTCTTCCATTCCTGTGTACTGCTGCGCATTACACATCATGCTTCCCTTTAATCTCCATCTCACAGCCTTATGCCTCATGCTGCCACATACTATAACCATACGTAGTTAGTCACCAAAACATGTACACACATTACGCTTTGCTATATAAACCCAGAGAACTCGCTGGCTAACACCAGTCTTGTTCTTCTGGAGATTTCCCCAAAGTCTCTACACTAAGAGCGATACTCCCCATTCCACTTCACTCATACGCTCTAGCCTAGCATAAGGGCTACTAAGAAGTACATCGCGACCTAGTCTATCACCCTCACACTGACTGCTCAAGTGCTAGCCATTTGGGTTGTTTCATAAGAACAAGACTATCAAAGACTACCTCGCACAAGTTCACCTTACGTCTTTTACCTTTCACCCCCACTAAACGTTTTAGTGCGACCAAGTACATTCAAGGGTCTCATCTCTACAGGCCAACAAGCTTTACGTAGCGCGCTCAGTGTCTTACGCCACCTCTGCCGTCTTCCAAATCAAGGAAGAGGAGTTAGACACCATACTCAATCTAGGGTACGTGCCTACTGACGATGAAGAAGTCGATGAGTTGAAGGAGGAGGAGAATCCCACCTCCGTCCTATTAGCATCATCTCGCTGCCTTTCCACCCCACTCCCCGACTACAATCTGAACAACGCCAGATCAGACATCGACTTTCCCTTTCTCTTCACCATCGGACACGTGTCAAGGTCGCTCGTACCGCAGCGCCCACCGTCCCCTTTGTTAGAAGACCTGTTAGAGGAGTTGGAAAGAAGGATCAATGAAAGTAGGGAAAGAAGTGAGGAAAGAAGAGAGGTGCCCATAGTAGAGATAGTAGAGCCCTCCCCCGCACCATCAAGTCCGCTCCCGGAGCTCACGCCGACTCCACCACCCCTGCCTAAGAAAGTTAGGAACCAGCGGAAGTTCCACCCCTATAAAAGAATCATCCGTCAGGACTGGTACAATCTAGACCGTCTGATCGAAGAACTCCCCTACCTACGCCCACGTAAACGTCTACACCGCCCTTCCTGCTTCTTGTAAAAATATGTCCAATACATTTAACCCTGTTCTCCTCTCACAAGAAGCACACAATGCAATTCACCTCGGTGATCAAGATTGGGCTGCTGCCGCCCTTAAAATCTCCCAGGTGTTCAACACCGTCCTCACCCACACTCAGAGGATGGAAAGAGAGATTGCGAATCTCACCACGCAAGTCCAAGTCCAGTCCCTTCAGGCTGCAGCTGGCCAAGGATCAGGCGGATGCCTGACTAAAATTTTTACTGACCCTGGGAAATATGACGGATCCTGTGGAAAGTTCGAAGAATGGTGGACCAAGATTAAAGCTTGGCTCACCCAGAACTCTGCTGCCATAACACCGGAGTCCGAACAAGCCATCCTAGCCATCCTATCTCGGCTAGAAGGAAGGAAAGCAGGCATGTTCGCCCAAACAAGGATAGACTGGATAACAACCAAGTCACATGCCTATCCCTGGAAGACGCTTGTAGAGGAGCTAGAAGGACTCTTCCGAGCGATGAACCAGAACGAGTGGGCCCAAGATCAGCTGAAGAAGCTAAAGCAAGGGTCGATGCCCATCGACGACTGGATCATCAAGTTCCAGGCCCTAATACCTCAGGCGGGCTACGACTTGAAAGGGGATATCACTACCCTCATCGGTCTAATAGAATCGAACATGTCACCCTATATCATAGAGAAGGTTATCAATGACAGACATCGCCAGACCGACGTCGAAAAATATCTCTTGGTAGTATGAAATGCCGGAGCAAAGGCGCAACTCACGCAATTCATTCTTGGCAACACTGCCACCCATACCCCCTCAGCGCCACGTCAACGCCAAGACCCCAATGCCATGGACATTGATGCAGTCCAAACAAGGAACACCAACCACGGGTGCTATAATTGCGGCGAAGAGGGCCACGGAGTTAGGAACTGCTGGAAGCCCAAAATCGAATGTTCCACCTACCACTGGCTCGGGAACAAACACGCCCCTAAATGTAAGAAGGGCAAAGGAAAGGAACACACAGCCCGAGCTGCGCAATCCTTCGACTCTGACAAGGAACAGGAGTCAGCTTCCGAGGATCGCCTTCCCCGAGCGATCCGAGGAATGAACTATGACGAAATGAAGGCATTCTTTTATGACCTTCACGAGTCTGAGGCACGCAATGCCAAGGCCAAGTCAGGAAAAGCCTAATCCAGTTGAACGATCTGGGTGTTCCGCCAGAAAGGATATTTAACAAAGGAAGATTCTCGGTACTGGAGACCGAAACTATGGAGAACGAAGTTTTTATTTCTAGCGAGTTAGAGGGGTCCCCTATGGGGCTTGGCTGAGACTATACGTCGGTGCTTAATTCCTCTCACAAAAAACCAAAAAAATTAGATAACGACGAAAAGAAACAAATCCCAGACGACGTCTATTTACGCTCTCTAAAGATGGACCAGGAGATCGTGATGAAAATTCAAATCTCACCAGATTCCAAGAGATCATACATAACGGCCGAAGCACTGCTTGATAGCGGGGCTAACGTGATATTTATTGATGCCAAATGGGCTAAAGAAAAGGACATCCCTCTCATGCCACTTCGTCACCCCATCCCAGTCTACAACATGGATGGAACTAGAAACTCCGCAGGAAATATTACCCACTGCACAGAAATAATTCTGGACTATGAAGGACACTGGGAAAGGTGCACGGCAGAAGTAACCGACCTAGGAAAGAACCAGGTAGTAATCGGTTATTCCTGGCTAAAGAAGCACAATCCTGTAATTGACTGGCAAAAGGGAACGGTCGCTATGATGAGATGTCCATGCTCCTGCTACTTCCTACAAGATGCTCCCATGTTCGCACGCTGCCTTGAGAAGGAAGAGCAAGAGAACGCCTATATGGCCTATTCTATTCATAACACACTAGAAGTGCCTAAACCCTCAGATGAGACTGCAGAGAAACTTGTTCCAAAAGAATTCCACAAGTTCCTTCACGTATTCCATAAAGGAGAAAGCGAAAGAATGCCTCTGAGGAAACCCTGGGATCATGCCATCGATCTCAAGGAAGGATTCAAACCTAAGAAAGGACAATTGATCCCCCTGTCTGTCACCAAACAAGAAGAAGTCACCGCCTTCATCGATGACCAATTACGAAAAGGGTATATCCGTCCCTTTAAATCCCCTCAGACGTCACCAGTATTCTTTGTACCCAAAAAGGATGGAAAGAAGCGTATGGTACAGGACTACCGATACCTCAATGAAGGAACAATCTGAAACAACTATCCCCTCCCCTTAATCTCCCAACTCGTCGACAAACTAAAAGGGGCTAAATTATTTACCAAAATGGACCTACGATGGGGATACAATAACATACGCATCAAAGAAGGAGATGAATGGAAAGCTGCCTTCATCTGCTTCCAAGACGCTTACAAACCCCTTGTTATGTATTTCGGCTTATGCAACTCCCCCACCACCTTCCAAGCAATAATGAATGAAATCTTTGCCGATATGGATGACGTGGTCGTGGTATATATAGATGATCTAATGATATTCACAAAAACTGACGACCCTGAAGAACACGATCAAATTGTTTTAGAAGTTCTCAGGCGTCTCGAAGAAAATGATCTATTCATAAAACCAGAAAAATGCATCTTCAAAGCCACCGAGGTTGAGTTCCTCGGAATGATGGTAGGAAAAGATGGGATCCATATGGATGAAACGAAGGTTAAAGCCGTTCTGGAATGGCCTAAGCCGAAGAATGTAAAGAATGTGAGAAGTTTCCTAGGGCTGGCAAACTTCTACAGACGATTCATCAAGGACTACTCCAAAGTCGCTCGTCCTCTCCATGACCTTACTAAGAAGGACACGAGATTTGTCTGGGAAGAACCCCAACAAGACACCTTCGACAGGCTAAAAGAAGCTTTCACCACCGCTCCTATTCTGGCATTTCCAGATCTAGATGCTAAGTTCCGCATTGAATGCGACGCATCAGACTATGCCACTGGAGCCGTTCTATCAACGCTTAAAGACAATAAGTGGCACCCCGTTGCCTATTCCTCCCACAGCTTCTCTCCGCAGGAACAGAATTATCCTATCGCTGATAAGAAGATGTTAAGTGTTATTCAAGCATTGGAGCAGTGGCGCCACTACCTAGAAGGAGCTAGGCACCCCTTTGAGATCTGGAACGATCACCGAAATCTAACCTACTTTATGACGTCCCAAGATCTCAACCGTCAACAAGCCCAATGGGCTCAATATTTATCTAGATTCAATGCACTTTGGTTCTACAAACCAGGTGCTTCCATGACAAAAGCTGATGCTCTCTCACGATGAAGCGACCACCTTGAAGGGGTTGATGACAATAATAAAGGAATAACTGTAATCTCTCCAGAGAAGATTAGATCAACCCACGTTCTGATCTCCGATGAAGGGTCTAACTTAAAATCTAAAGTTTTCAACAAAGTCTGCAAACTCTCGGAAACGGAAATCCTTGAGCTCTGCATCACACACACCATTTGCGAAGAACGCGATGGTTTACTCTACGATGCTAAAGGGCGTTTATTCATCCCTGAACCTTTACGACTCAAAGTGCTTGCACTTCACCACGACTCTCCTGTTGCCGGACACCCCGGATACAAAGCAACACGAGAACTCATCTCATGGTCCTACGTATGGCCTAAGATGAACCTATTTATTAAGGATTACGTCTTGCGATGCGATAGATGCGCATGCTTTAAGGGTTCCAACCAGGCACCCTCTGGATTATTAGTACCCCTGGAAGCTCCTGATCGACCCTGGGAACACGTATCAGCAGATTTCACCATGGATCTCCCCCTCTCCCACAGTTTCGATTCTATTCTGGTAATAGTTGATAGGTTCTCCAAAGAAGTTGAATTCATCCCCGCTCTCAAGACTTGGACCGCCCTGGATATGGCGAAAAACTATCTCACGCATGTTTGGAAGCATCATGGCCTTCCAAAGTCCATCGTCTCAGACCGTGGACCTCAGTTCGCTTCCACAGTAATGCAGGACATCTGTCGCAGGCTCGACATTCAATCTAAATTATCTACCGCTCACCACCCTCAAACAGATGGTCAAACGGAGCGCATGAACCGAGATCTCCAGCAGTATCTCCATATGTTCTGCGCAGAAAACCAAGATCAATGGGTCGATTGGCTCCCCATCGCCCAGTTTTCCATAAACTCTAAAGTTTCCTCCGCAACGAAGTCATCCCCTTTCAGCACTACCCTCTCTTACCAACCCCAGATGGGCATCGAACCTGGTGTTTTGAAAGCCCCTGCCGCGGATTCCTTCGCCGATAAGATGGAACTCGTATGCAATAATTTATTAAAAGTCCAACAGCACATGAAAGTTCAAGCTGATAAGCATAGATCTGCTGCTTCGCCCTATCAGATCGGAGATAAGGTTTGGCTTTCTACAGATAACCTCCATCTTACCTGTGCTTCACATAAATTATCGGAACAATGGCTGGGACCGTACCAGATTACAAAACTGGTCGGAACGAACGCAGTTGAACTGCTTCTCCCTTGATCGATGAAAATCCACCCTGTTGTTAACATCTCATGTGTTAAACCGTACAAGGAAAGGTTACCAGGGCAACGTGCCAACAAACTGGGACCCATTTCTGTGACAGAAGATCGCGATGACAAATGGGAAGTGGACCACATTGTCGACTCTCGCTTGTGAGGGCGCCGTCTCGAATATCTTATTCACTGGAAAGGCTGGTCTGACGAAGATCGGACTTGGGAACCGAAGTCTAACCTTACATACGCTGACGCTGCCATTCGGGACTTCCACTGATGTAACCCAAGTGCTCCTCGTCTCCTCCATATATCGCAGGCTGACTTTTCCTCTCTCTTTATGCATGTTAATGTGCACGAAAATCCCAATGATCCTAATGCTCCCTTTAATTGCCTGGAATGCGATTCATAGCAGGGGGGTAGTGTTACGATCGGTCCTATACAACGTCCCAATCCTAAAGGATTTCTGCTAAGTCTCTTTAATCTTATCTTATCTTCTTATTGCACCAAACGGATGCTCACGCGCCATCTAATCATGGACGCTTTTGTTTGTTCTTGTTTACCTTTTTATAGAGTTACTTTCTCTCCAAGTCACACTATCCAGCAAGCACAGCCTTTCGCTTCTATTTCATTTCCGTGCTGTGCTTTGCTGTGTGCATTGCCTCTTTCATTTCCGCTATGCTTCTCTTCCATTCCTGTGTACTGCTGCGCATTACACATCATGCTTCCCTTTAATCTCCATCTCACAGCCTTATGCCTCATGCTGCCACATACTATAACCATACGTAGTTAGTCACCAAACATGTACACACATTACGCTTTGCTATATAAACCCAGAGAACTCGCTGGCTAACACCAGTCTTGTTCTTCTGGAGATTTCCCCAAAGTCTCTACACTAAGAGCGATACTCCCCATTCCACTTCACTCATATGCTCTAGCCTAGCATAAGGGCTACTAAGAAGTACATCGCGACCTAGTCTATCACCCTCACACTGACCGCTCAAGTGCTAGCCATTTGGGTTGTTTCAGAAATGGGACTACCATGATCATCATGAGGCACAAAGTGCTGGTTCTTATGTCCCTAGTTATGATGATTGGAATGACAACTACAACATTGACTATTACTCAGGACTCTATGTCCTTGGAAGTAAAGACTCAACATTCATCAAGGATCACTGGATGGTTGATAGTGGCTGCTCAGACCACATCACACCATACCTAGATGATTTCTGTGACCTCAGAACAGCTGAGAGAGTAGCCAACACAGCTAATAGTGCCATCATGAAAATGTTTGGACCAGAAATGGTATGCATACTACAACCATTCTCACAGAAACCTTCACATATTACTATACTCACTGGAGTATGGTATGCACCAGATGCATCACACCGATTATTATCAGTTACCGCACTTACCAAGAATGGTTACAAGTGTGAGATTAAAGATACTACCAAGATCTGGGATAGCAAACGACATTTGGTAATACAGGCATCTGCTTTGTTACCAAACAATCCACTTCACTGGTTTCAGTCTTTGTCGATTACTCCAGATGCAGGGATCAAGTTGTTACAAGATGTCAAGAACTACGATCTGTGGCATATGCATTTTGGGCACACATCGAAAAATGCCCTTCGTCATGCTCACCTTGCTACAAAAGGTGTTCCATTATTCCCTTCACCACCAGCATCATATCCACCATGTCCTGGCTGTGCTATGGGAAAGATGCATGAATGAGAACTACCTGCCTCCACCAAGAGAGCTACCACTCTACTTGGAGAAGTCCACACTGACCTAGTTGAACTGCCAATGTTGTCACAGATCAAGGCCAAGTGGATCATGACCTTTTTAGATGATTTTTCAGGCTTTGCTGCATGTGCATTTCTTGCACGAAAATCCGATGCTTCCACCTGGCTCAAAGCACTGGTTGCTTGGGCTGAGACCCAAACAGGTTACACCCTCTGTTCTGTTCGCTCAGATCGAGGAGGGGAATATCTTAATCAAGATCTTTTGGTGTTCTTCGTGTCCAAAGGGATTGTTCACCAAACATCCATTCTACACCTCCCACAACAGAACAGAAGAGCTGAACACTTCAATCGGACTATCCTTGAGAAAGCAGAAGCCATGAGACATCACACCGGATTACCCGATATATTCTGGCAAGATGCTGTAGAGACCACTCTGCACATCTATAATCGTCAACCCATGCGACGTATCAATTGGAGAACACCCATCGAACTCTGGAATGGAAACGTTCCAGATGTAT
>JBBPSV010000314.1:0-21564 GCA_038093795.1 Retiboletus fuscus
CTATATCTTCTATATCTTCAATACCAAACCATTTATTATATAATAATTTAATATAATTAATAATTTGATTAATTAAATCATTAATATAATTTATTATATCAAAATCATAATATAATATTGATAAATTAAATAAAGATAAAATTGCAATTATAGCACTAGCTAATTTAATAAAATATATAAAATTATTGAATAAATATTTTAAAGGTTTATAAATAAATTTATATTTCATTAAATATTTAAATAATTTAGTATAAGTATATTTAGCTGCAATTTTAGAAAACATAGCCGCAAGGAATTTAAAAAAGAATTGTAATAATTTTAATATAATTTTCATGTTTTTTCAAAATTGACTATGGGATTTACCACTAAACTATGGGATTTTCCACTATAATTAATTAATTTCTTATTAATTACAGTATAAGAAATTCAAATTTTGATCATTTTTCTATGATCTCTTTTAATAATTAAAAGTGTATTAGAATATTTTATAATACACATAAAATTGGTAAATTCCATCGTCATAAAATTCAATAATGAACTCAAATAATATAAATCAAATATTTCAAAAAGTAATAAAAAATTTTTCAATAGTAGGTGTAAGTCTTAGCATATTCAATACATACACCAATCAAATAAGCGTTAAAAGCTTAAGAGATGATTTAGAAGTTGAAAGAAATAAAAATCATCAGCTATCTATGAAAATTAATAATTTAGTTTCAGAAAATGAGTCTAATGATAAAATAGAAAATATCCTTAGAAAAAGTATAGAAATACAAGAAAATAAAATGGAGTTATTAAATAATAAAATTAGTAATATTTTAGATACAAAATTATTTGATGAAACAGCAATAATCGAAGTTAATAATACAGTAAAAAGTGTTAATAATGATTTGTTAGAACTGTTTACCAAAATAGAAGATTGTGTTAAAAATAATTTAATTGATTTAAATATATTTAATGAATTACAAAATTATATTATTAGCTTAATTTTTTTTCAAAGTTTAGCTTTATCTCATATATTTGCATTAATTCTTATTATAATTTTATTATTTGATTTAATGAGTATTTATTTTAGTGATTATTTAATCGAAATATTTAAAACTAAAGAAAAATATCCTAGAATATATAAGCTATTAGAAATAAGAAGAAAATTTAGAATATTTTATTTAATTAAAGATTTCATAATAATTATTATAGTTTTAATAGCATTAGTTATCTTAAATATAATGTTATATAAAAATTTTACATTATAAAATCCCCTCCTTAAGAAAAAGCTTTATTATTTTAATAGGTAGAATACTTAACTGTCAATTTAGTGATATCAGTTCGAATCTTATAAGAACCGTTTATACTCAAAAATAAGAATAAAGGCATTTAATTAAAGTTGGGAGGGCTTAGATCCTAATATAACTCCCATTTCTAAATATCTTTAATACCTCCTCCGAAGTGTTTTGTTGTTTATTGTTTTGTTTTTCGGGTTTGTATGAATTTCTATATATTAAGATAAGATTTAAACACTTATACAAAATTAACCTATAAACTCTTGTTTCAAAAACAAATGCTTAACCATTTAGTTAAAGATGTTTAACCATAAATATAAGATGAGAATAAAATTAATAACATTTTTGTTTTTATAATTAATTTAATTATAAATCCTTTTTAATACAAAATATAAAAGTATCGATGGCAATATTGTATAACATCAAATAATTAATAAATTAATGAGTATTTTAAAGGGGTTATTAAGGATTACTAGCAAATTTATATAAAAGGAGGCTCCATAGCCAAAAGTCTACATATTACTTATAATTACTAAAATTACTATAATTTTATTAAAAATAAGAAAATTATGAGATGAGACAATCCTAAGGGAAACCTTTTTATTAAAACTTCCTGAAGTAAAACATTTCAATAAGGAAAGGAAAGGAAATCAACCGAGACTCCGAAAGTAATGGTGAGTGAAATCGGATTAGCCAAAATCTAACCTATAATAAAAAAATTATCACTATAACATTAAAGTACACTTAATAAATTAATTTAACTTATAGCTTGTATAAAAAAAATTAAAATTTAAGTTAAAAATATATGAATTAATCAAATTAATTTAATTTCAAATTAAATTAAGGAATATTGGTTAATATAAATTTTACATAAATTAAATTATTATAACTAATAATGAAATATTTATTATTTGTAAGAAATAATTGCTTGGTGGTTATAGATAGATATGAAAAATTATATTATTTTATATAATTTAATTTATACATAGTAATTACGATTACAACTAAGAAGGTGAATTTAGAATGAGACCTGTATTTTATATGTTAGATTTTTATTGTTTAAGTACGATGAGAGTAAACTTGTCGGAATATAGGGGGACCATCCTCTAAGGCTAAGTATTTATAAATTTAGCGATAGTGAAAAGTACCGTGAGGGAAAAGTTGAAAAGAGTGTAGAATAATATTATTTGTAAAAATAGAAATAAAGATACAGATAATATTAGTTCTTATCGAACATTGTTCGAACGAATGTAAATAACACGCAGTGAAATAGATCATGAATTAGTAACTCTATAAGCAGTCAAAGTCAAAAAATTAAAATTTGGAATGTGACAATGGCGTACCTTTTGCATAATGGGTCAGCAAGTTAATAGAAGTAGCAAGGTTTAAAGCCTAAGCGAAAGCGACTATATTAAAAATAATATGGGTTAAGTTACTGCTATTAGACCCGAAGCCAGGTGATCTTTCCAAGAACAGATTAATAAAGGATCGAACGGGTGAATGTTGCATTATTCTCCGAAGATTTTTGGAAAGCGGTGAAATGCCAATCTGACCTGGTGATAGCTGGTTTTCTACGAAACATATTTTAGTATGACATCTACACAATATTTATGAAGGTACAGCACGGTAATTCCATACAAATATTAATGAATTTTAATAGGAGTTTAATTTGTGGGGACTTAAAAATCTTACCAATGGAAATAAATCTCGGAATTACATAAATAGATGGTGGATATTCAGACTATTCATGATAAGTTGGATAGTCAAGACGGAAACAGCCGTGAACACAGATTAAGGTCCCGAATGATTATTAAGTGAAAAAAAGGAAGTGACAAATTGAATGCAGTTGAAAAGTGAGCCTGGTAGTCGCTACTTATAATGAACGTGTATCAACGTATCAACCCTTAGATTGTTGCTCCGAAGATTTAACGGGTCTAAAATAATCAACCGATATCGTGTTAATTTTAAAGATAGATATTTATTATTCTATATTTAAAATCTAGGTAGTAGAACATTCAGATAATTCAAAGAACATATTCCTCTAGGAAAGGAATACAAACCTAAAATTGACAGTGTTACATTGTTTATAAAATAGGAATCTGAAGAGATAATGCTGACATGAGTAACGTAAAAAGAAAGTTTAAACTTTCTCGCCGAATACGAAAGGGTTATTAGCTAAAGATTAAATCTACTAATGTTAATGCGGTCTCTAAGGTACAAAACCAACGTTTTGATTGATGAGTATAGCTTTGAAAGTCCTCATGGAGAATAAATTTACACATAGAATTTCGTTATAAGTATTTATAGTGATAGAAGATTATCTTTAATAAATTTTAAGACAATTTATTAGATTTAATATTGAATTGTTCTTGTATTATATTAAGTGAATATTTAATATTGATTATAATAGTTATTAATTAAGTATTATAGTAAATTTTATATTAATTGGGCCAGGAAAAAGATGTTTTTGAATAACTTCGATTCTATATTTTAATTTAGTCTTATATTTTTATTATTTTAGAGTGAATATTCTAAAAGCTTTATATCAAAAAATAATATAAATTGTATTTAAATAAAATCAAATTAGTCATTTGATTACTATTAAATAATTTAAATTTATATTTGTATAAGCAAAAAAACCTAAATTAGTAGAAGTTTAATTATTATTTATAATTTAGTGAGAGCTAATTAATAAGTAATTTAATGATTTAGGCTAGTTTTATTTAAGTATATTTTCTAAGCACAACCGTACCCTAAGCCGACACAGGTTCGTAAGTAGAGAATACTAAGGCGTAGAGCTAAAAGTTGTTAAGGAACTCGGCAAATTATCCTCATAAGTTCGACAAGAAGAGGAACCATGAATTTTAGTAAGTTAATAACTCCTATTGATTTATTTATATGGTGGCACAAAATCGGAAGCCCCGACTGTTTACTAAAAACACAACTATCTGCAATTATGAAAATAATAGTATAGGTAGTGAGATTTGCCCAATGCCAAATTAATAAGTAATAATAATGGGTAACTGTTTCTTTACAAAAAATTGGTTAATAGCGGTCTTAACTATGAGGATCCTAAGGTAGCAAAATAAATTGGCCATTAAATGTGGTCCGGTATCAATAATTTAACGATGGCTTCACTGTCTCTACAACTTGCTCAGTGAAATTGAATTACCCGTGCAGATGCGGGTTACCTCAAAGAGGACGGGAAGACCCCATGCAGCTTTACTGTAGCTAGTTATCATATAAAAAGTTCTATAACCTCGGTTATACAGATAATAGGGAGTCGATTAGACATCTATGGAAAACCTTAGGTCTGAGGTGGAACTGGTATTTATCTTCTTATTTTTAAAATTTAAGAGGAAATAGGTGACTAGTTGGCAGTTTGACTGGGGCGGTCGTCTTTAATAGAGTAGCAAAGTACATCCAAATAGATTAAAAATTTAGATAATATTTCCTATTTAATTAAATGGTAAATATTCTGACAAATAATTTTATATTGTTAATTATTATTTATAATAATTACTTTAAAATCAATTTTTATATTTCATTAATAAGGTATGCTAGACATTAAATGGAAGTTAATGAACCATGAAAGGTTCTGTAAAGTGCAATGACGGTAAGCATGCTTAACTGAAAGACTTAATAGTCGAACAGATACGTAAGTAGGGCATAGTGACCCCTTGCTATATTATGGAATAGACAGGGATCAATTGATAAAAGTTACGCTGGGGATAACAGCCTAATAGCCAGCGAGAGTACACATTGTCCTGGCTGTTTGGGACCTCGATGTCGACTTAATTTATCCTCCAGGGGCAAAATCTTGGAAGGGTTCGGCTGTTCGCCGATTAAAAAATTACATGAGTTGGGTTTAATACGACGTGAGTCAGTATGGTCCCTATCCTTTTGAGGGATAAATAGTAAAAAGGGGAAGACCTTCTAGTACGAAAGGACCAATAGGCTGTGTTTCTCTAGTGTACCAATTGTAATATTGAATAATTTGTGTAAAGAGTTATTAATTAACTTAATCAAATTATAAAACTTTGCATAGTTGGGTAGCCACAAACATATTAGATAATTACTGAAAGTATATCAAGTTCGAATCTATCCCCTAGATACTATCAATGGTTTTCTCTTTGTTAACTATCACGAGTGGTTATTATTACTTTCCTAATTTTAATCATTTCTTGTAATCGGTATAAAATACATATACTACAATTTTATACTATAGTTATCTGTATTGATAGAAAGTATTTAAATATATATATGTATATTACGTATATTTAACAATATGAGTTACAAGTATTGTAATAATACACAAAGAAATTAAAAATCCATAAATAAAGAAATAGATCATTTCTTAGATAGGATGCAAATGAATTGATTGTAAAATCGTAAGTTTAGCATTACTAATTTTTAAAATAGACTTGATGTTTTAGGTTGTCAAAATTAATTATAAATAACAAAGTAATAATATTTGTAATAAATAAGTAAGTAATTATTTATATTATTACTTTTTTTAATGTAAAACTATTTTATAATAGTTATTATATATTAATATAATAAATTAAGAGAATTGTTCTTAAGCTTTTATATTAAAAGGTACAAATCCTTTATTCTTCGATTTTATTAAAAAGATTTTATAAAAAATATATACAATAAAATTAAATTTTTAATAAGAGAATTGATTAAGATAAATCTTAGTAATACTTAATTTTTATAAAAATTTTTTTATATAAATTTAATATTTATTAAAAAAAAATATACTAAATAAGGTAATGAACTCAGTGTTTGTGACATAAAATACATATTATGTAATAATACTGTAAAATTAAACTAAGACTGATTGATTAAAATTTTTTTTAAATACAAACAATGTTAAAAAATATATCAATTTTTAATACTTTATATAATGATGCTCCTCAACCTTGGCAAATTGGATTCCAAGATTCTGCTTCACCAGCCTTTACAGGTATCATTGATTTACATAATTCTATTTTCTTTTATTTAATTGTTATTTGTGTAGGAGTTTTCTGGGCTTTAGGTTCTATTGTATACTTCTATAGTTATAATAATTCTCCTATTGTTCATAAATATCTTAACCATGGAACTTTAATTGAATTAATCTGGACTATAACACCAGCTTTGATTTTAACAGTTATAGCTTTCCCTAGTTTTAGATTATTATATTTATTAGATGAAGTAACTTCACCAACTATAACAATTAAAGTAGTAGGTCATCAATGGTATTGGTCTTACGAATATAGTGATTATGTAACAGAAAGTGGACAATCTATTGAATTTGATTCTTATATGATCCCTGAATCAGATTTAGAATTAGGTCAATTTAGATTATTAGATGTGGATAATAAAATGATTATCCCTGTAGATTGCCACATAAGATTAATTGTTACAGGTGCAGATGTAATCCATAGTTTCGCTGTACCTTCATTAGGACTAAAAATAGATGCTACACCAGGAAGATTAAATCAATGTTCTATCTTAGCTGAAAGAACAGGAACTTTCTACGGTCAATGTTCAGAAATTTGTGGAACATGGCATGGATTTATGCCTATAGCTGTAGAAGCAGTTTCAGTACAAGATTACTTAGCTTGGGTAGATTCAATGTAATGATGATAATTAATAAATTTCATTTTATTTTTTAATATAATTAGAATAATAGTAATTTGCTCCCCTCCTATCTCTATCTTATATTTATAAGATAATAAATTAATTTAAATCTTATACAAGTTAATTAAATAGAGTGGAAAAATTTTTGTTTTTATCTAATATATATATTATATGGTTATATAACTTAATTTTGTATTATATTGTTAAATTAAGTATACCTTTTTTTTTAATTCTAAATACTTTAATTAATATGCTTTAATTGAAATCTTATAAAACTAATAATAATTATTAAATAACATGAAATTAATATTAATTTATTTATTAATAAAATTTTAATAATAAATACTAATATAACTGATATAATATTATACATTATTAATTTTTATATTTTATTATTATTTTAAAAGAGATTTATATCTTTTCATAAATATTTTAATTTAAAAGGATTAAAGGGGGAAATCTGATAATTGGTAATCAACTGTACTTGCACTACTGTAATGATAGTTCGAGTCTATCTTTCTCCATACTATAAAAATAATAAATATATATAAGCTTCGGTTGCTTAAGGGTTAAAGCGTTCGTCTGAAGATCGAAAGACAGTGGTTCGACTCCATTCCGAAGCATTTTTTTTAATTTGATCGAGATTAGTATTTATATATAGCCTGAATAGTTTAATTGGTAAAATTACTTACTTGTAATAAGTCGTTGGCGGTTCAAGTCCACCTTTAGGCATATTAATTAAAAATAAAAGAGTATATAAAGAAGATATAAATTTAATTATTTAATAATATTAATGTTTTGTTTATGAGTTATAGTATAATTGGCAAAACGTCTTCCTTTGGCGAAGAATTTCCTCGTTCGAATCGGGGTAACTCATCTTATTCTATTTATTACTATTTATTACTATGAATTATTAAATATTTATTATTCTATTTATTACTATGGATTATTAAATATTATTATTATTATAAATTATAATAATTTATTAAAATTTTTTATTTAATATAAAAGTGGAGAGTTATTTAAATTATAACTACCGTTAGACACTATCAATATTTAATCGTTATACATTAATGAATAATAACAAAAATCTTAAATATTTTATCAGAACATATAGAGTTTCTAGTAAATCTTACCTAAAAGTATCATATGATTTAAATGAAATTATTATTGGGACTCTATTAGGAGATTCTTCAATAGAGAAACCTTATACAAATTTTAATGCAAGAATAGAATTTATACAATCTATAAAAAATAGAATCTATATTGATCATTTATATTCTTTATTCGAAGAATTTTGTGGTGTAAGACCAACAATTAAAACTGGAATTACTCTTAAGTCTCAACCAAATAAAGAGTATCAAAGTATAAGATTTAGAACTTTGACTTTGCCTTGTTTTAATGTTTATTGGAATTTATTTTATAGATTCGATGGTACAAAATATAAAAAAATTATACCTGATAATCTAGAGGATTTATTAACTCCAAAAGGATTAGCTTACTGGTTCATGGATGATGGTACTTATTCAAAAGAAGGATTTTATTTAAGTACAGAATCTTTCACTTTTGAAGAACATGAAAGATTAGTAATTATACTTAAATATCTTTTTAATTTAAATTGTAGTATTCATAAATCTATAAGTACTAAATATAAATTATATATCCTAAAAGATTCTAGAGATAAATTAATAAAAATAATCAAGCCTCATATGTTACCTCATTTCTATTATAAACTTGGTATTTAGAATTTTAATCCCCTCCTTATTCTCCTTATTTTTTCTCCTTATTTTTAAGCAGAAGATTCTTTAGATTGATTTAGATTGATTTCAAATTATTTCAAATTATTTATAATTATTATAAATATCATATTTTAAAAGAATAAATATTTTTATCTTAATCATAACTCAAGATAAAGTTATACTCTGGTATTTTTATTTATTTCTAGTTAATAAATTTTTAGAAATAATTAATAATACTAATTCAATATTAACAAATAAGCTTATTAATATGATAGTTTATTTTAATATCTTATTAAATATATCTTCTTTAAGTTGAAAGTATATAGATTGGAAGTATAACTCAAAGGTAGAGTGTTTCACTTTTAATGATACGGTTAAGAGTTCGAATCTCTTTACTTCCTTTATAATAATTATTATTTCTATTAATATATTTTTTATAGGTGAAGTATATTAATTTTATTAGTTAAAGAGCATAGTATAATTGGTAATATAGTGATCTCCAAAGTCGTTGTTAGGTGTTCGAGTCGCCTTGCTCTTGAAATATCTAATATACATATATGAATCTAAAAGGGTCCTTAGCTTAAATAGGCAGAGTTTCTAATTGTCGCTTAGTAAGGTACCAGTTCGAATCTGGTAGGACTCGTAATAATTAAAATTTTTACTAAATAAGTAATATATTAAATAATAATAATTGTTATTATACTAATTAAAAGAGTAATATTATTTAAATTATAATATATGTCAGACACTATCCTTAAATTATATAATATATAATACTTATGTTAGCTGCAGCAAAATTTATCGGTGCAGGATTAGCTTGCTCAGGTTTAATTGGTGCCGGATTAGGTATCGGACAAATCTTTGCTTCATTAATCGCTTCTACTGCTAGAAACCCTCAATTAAGAGGACAATTATTCGGTTACGCAATTTTAGGATTCGCCTTAGCCGAAGCTACAGGATTATTCTCATTAATGATTGCTTTCTTATTATTATACTCATAATTAATATTAAATTTTTATTAATTAATTGATTAATTAAAATTTTATCTCCCCTCCTGAAAATTATAATTAATTTTAAACCAATAACTAAAGTTTAAATTAGTGATGTAAATTTAAATCTAACGAGTATAGTAGTACAGGGGTATTTTTTCCTTAACACGAGTATAGTTAAGTTGGTATAACTTCTACCTTCCAAGTAGATGTGATCAGTTCGAGTCTGATTACTCGTATTTTTACTTAATTACACCTGAAAGGATGGTATTAAAGATATTTGTTTATGGTAAATTTTGGATATATAAGGAAATAACTCGATTTAACTTATTTTAATCTAAAATGACACAATTCAAATTTGAATTAATAAGTTTTATACTCTTAATTCTTAGTTTATTATCATAAAAGAGGGTGTAAAATTTATATATTAAAGCAAAAATTCTAATTTAAGGCTTTAATTCTCTTAGGTGAATAAAAATATATAATAACCTTTACACTTGGTGAGATATTAAAATAAACCATTTTAACGATTCTTATCAGATTCGAACTGATATTTTTTAATCGACAATTTAAATATTTTACCATTAAATTAAAGAATCTATAAAAAATGTTGGTTTATAGGTATATTAGTCAGATTTGATAAATTTAATCATAAAAAAACAAACACAAATAAATGAATTATTTTCATATTCGAAAGGAGGGGAGGCTATTTAATTATATATATATTTATTTTTTTTAATTCGATTTCTATCAGATTCGAACTGATATTTTCTAATTCGACAAATAAGATATTTTACCATTAAATTAAGAAATCTTTTTTAAAGGAGGCGGAGTTTAGTTAATTCCTCGAATATTTTACCATCTTATCCAATATAGATAAAATTATATTATAACCACTTTTATAAAAATTATATGAAAATCATAAAATTTAAATAAAAATCATAAAAATTTAATATTGGAGGAGGGATTAAAATAAATTAGTGGCCTATTCCATAGTCATTATAAAAAAAATAGTATGTTAAATTTTAAAAAGAATACTTATACCAATATAAATTAGATAATGGCATATTAAATTTTAATATAAATTCCAAATCGATTGAGAAATTCTTTTATGATATTATGTCTTCATTATCTGAGAATCAATATATTACTTTTCAATTACTATATAAATTATCTGAGTATTCTTATTAGATAATTAGGTTATTTAAATAAAATAAATAGAAATGATTTAGAAACTTTAAAAAGTAATTTATTATTTTTTCATCAAAATGATTATGATGGATATAATGAAGTTTTTAAAGAAACTATAGCTATTTATATTAAATATAGATATCTAGATATGTCTAAAACTGAAAATAAATCTTTAATTGTGGATATTAGAAATAAAAATAAACTAATTTTAAGTCATTTAGTTAATAAAATCAATATTCCTTCAGTATATAATACTGAGTAATGGGGTATTATAGAAAATAAATATAATATAAACAATATAACTAAATATTCAATTAGTAAAGGTAATTATAGATTGGAAGTTTTACAAACATTATCCTCAAGAAATGTAGAAATTTTTAATAAAAATAATAAATTAATAATTCAATTTATTGATAAATTTATAAATGATAATTATTTTATTAGAACTATTAAAGATTCACAATTTCATATCAAAAATGATAAACTAATTACTCAAATTACTGATAAAGAGACTAAATTTATTAGTAAAATTAAACAAGATTCTGTTATTAATCAAAATATAATTACATTAGATTTAGAAACTTATTCTACTATTATTAATAATGAAGAAGTTTTAAGTGTTATTTCAGCTTGTATCTATGATGGTATAAATAAATATTATTTTTATTTAACTGATTATAAATCTAGTGATGATTTATTAAGAGATGTTATTAAATTTTTAATAATTGAAAAATATAATGATTATAAAGTATACATTCATAATTTATCTAGATTTGATGGTATATTCTTATTAAAAATCTTAGCAACAATGGATAATACTAAATTAATTCCTATAATTAAAGATGATAAAATGATTTCATTAACTTTAAAATTTGAGAATAAATGTAAAATTACTTTCCATGATTCTATGTTATTGTTACCTACTTCATTAGATAAATTATCTAAAGCATTTAATGTAGAGAATAAAAAAGTTATATTTCCAATTAAATTTTTATTAAATAATCCTGAATTTCAAATGAATTACGAAGGAGCAGTACCAAATATTAAATATTTCAAAGATATAACTATTAATGAATATAATAATTATGTTTTAACTAGATTCAATAAATGGAATTTAAGAGATGAATTATTAAATTATAATATGATTGATTGTATAGCTTTATATGAAATATTAATTAAATTTAATGAATTAATATTTGAGAAATTTAGTTTAAATGCTTTTAATTATCCTACATTACCTAGTTTAGCATTTGGTATTTATAGAAGTTCATTTATGAATAATTATAAAATTCCAAAAATAGGCGGCAAAATGTTATATGATATAAGAAAATCTTATACTGGAAGTGCTACTGAAATGTACATCCCATATGGAGAAAATTTATATCATTATGATATTAATTCATTATACCCCACATCTATGTTTAAATTTGATATGCCTGTTGGTAATATTAAATATTTTAAAGGAAATATCTTAGATATTATGGAGAATCCATTTGGGTTTTTTAAAGTTAAAATTAAAGCCCCCGAACATTTAAATAATCCAATTATTCAATTAAGATATAATAACAGAACAGTATCTCCTTTAGGAACATTTACTAGTTGGTTCTTCAGTGAGGAATTATTTAATGCTCAGAAATATGGGTATACATTTGAAATCTTAGAAGGATATTTATTCGAAAGAGAAAATATTTTTAAAGATTATGTATCTGTATTACATGAAATAAAACAATCTTCAGATAAATCTAGTCCTATGTACTTAATTGCTAAACTATTAATGAATAGTTTATATGGCAAATTTGGAATGAGCGATGATTTAGCAATTCATGTAATTATTAATACAGAAAAATTAGATAAATTAATTGATTCTAAAGATAAAATTTCTTCTCTTGAATTAGATGAAGATTTATTCTTAGTTAGTTATCATGATACTGATGAAAATAAATTAATGGATGATTATACAAATTCTGATATCTCAGTTGGTGTTGCTTCCGCTATAACTGCATATTCTAGAGTTATAATGACTCAATTCAAAAATTTACCTGATAACCTAATGTATTATACTGATACAGATTCAGCTATAATGGAAAAACCATTACCTGAGTCTTTAGTAGGTAAACAATTAGGACAAATGGTATTAGAAAAAGAATATAAAGAATTTGTAGCTTTAGCACCTAAAGTTTATGGAGGAGTTTTAAATAATGGTAAAATAATTACAAAAGTTAAAGGATTTAAAAATTCTATAAGTTTTGATAATTTAAAATCTTTATTAGAAGAAAATAAATCATTAGAATTAAATCAAACTAAATGGTTTAGATTCATAGATAAAGGTTCTATAACAATTAAAAACCAATTATATACTTTAGTACCTACTGCTAATAAAAGAACATTAGTTTATAAAAATGATATTTTATTTGCTACAGAAGCATTTATATTAGATAATTATAAAGAATAAAAACAATATAATTAAATCCCCTCCTTCTAAAATTCTTTAATTTAAATGGTAAAATATCCGAACTCCGAATTCAGTAAATATTAGTTCGAATCTGGTAAGAATTAATTAACTACTCTTTTAGATATAATTTCAGGAAAAAATTATAAGAAATATTATATAGTATGTGGCATAGGCTTAATATTATCAGGCGGCATAATAACAATCATTACATTATTAATTAAATAATATTTAAAATCCCCTCCATAATTTAAATATATGTAAAATACAAGTAAAGAGATTCGAACTCTTAAGTGCTATAAGCATAAATGCCTAAGATTTACCCGGTTACCTGTGATTACGGCATACTTGTTAATATATAGAATAATTAAAATAATTATAAGTACTTTCTTAATATTTAATATTTTTATGTTAATATAGGGAGTAGAGTAATTGAAACTCTGTCTGTAAAGTGTAAATTTACTGCTAAACCACTCAGCTAACCCCCTAAAATTTAGAATATAAATTATATTGAATTAATCTTATAAAAATCTTAGCTTATTATAGTTATTAAGATAATTATAACATAATTTATTAAACTTAGTAAATTAAAATTAAAAACAAAAACAAAAACAAAAACAAAATTGGAGGGGGTTATATACTCTTCGTTTTATTTTTCAGCAGCACCTTCCAGTACGGCTACCTTGCTATGACTTTTGAGATGTTACTCAATTTAATTCGTTGGGTTCAGTTTTTACTTAACAATCACGTTTATATATTTAGATTAGACCAGATTATATATTATTATATATGTTACTATTAAGTAATAATATATTCAAATAGTTAATAAGCATATAATATTTTCCCAATTAAAGAAAATCTAATCTTAAACTAATACTCCAATTAAAAAAAAAATAATTAAAATTGAAATTTGTACTAATTAATTAAGTATTTAAGTACTTATAATTATTATTTGTATACTAATATAAAAGTTAATTTATACTTTCTATCAAATAGATTGAGAATAAGAAAATAAGAACAATACACATCTTCCTTAAAATCAAGCTCCTTCCCAGCGACAGACGGTTAGTTCATCCTGAATGCTTAATTCACCGTTGCGTAATGATCAACGATTACTCGAAATTCCTTTTTCATGTCACCGAGTTTCAGATGACAATTCAACTAATTTAATAGTTAACTTTCTTTAATGATTAGCTCCTCCTTACTCCTTGTATTCTATTTAGAAATAGAATTTTTATTTAGGAACAGAATCGCATCACTTTGTAAAAGTTTTTGTGGCACGTCTATAGCCCAGTTCATGAGGGCCATAATGACTTGTCTTAGCCCCAACTAGCATCTTATCAACACTATTATGTATTATGTATAAATTAATACTAGGGATTTCGTCCGTTTACGGATTTAACCAAACTTCTCACGACACGGACTGACGACAGCCATGCAACACCTGTAATCTGACAATAATTTACTTAATATAAAAAGGATATGGAAAATTACTTTTCAATAACTTATTCAATTTAAATAAACATTAATAAGAATATACAAGAACTGGTAAGATTTTACGCGGATTATCGTATTAAATAACATGCTTCACTTCGTTTGCTTCAAGACCGACTAATTTTTTTGTTTTCAACTTTGCAGTCTTACTAACAAGGCGGAATGGTCATCGTGTTAACCTCGTCACTAATATCTATATAATAATTATAATATGTAATTATATTGTATATATATTATATTTTATTTTTTAATAACTACCATTCATCGTTGACTGAGAGAGATAATTAGGTCTCTAATCTAAGTTTCTTATTCTCCCCTTCGTTTCTGAGCGTCAATCTTAAGTAGATAAATAGCTTTAACCTTTAGTACTCCACATTATTATAAGTTGTCAGTCCCAATTAATTATGTTGTTTAGCTTACCCTCTTTTAGATTCTAGCTTTAATTTGAATATAATTTATTTAGCTATAAGAATTTATTATTTTTATATTTTTTATAATTATATTTTTTAAAGCCGCCTACACACCCTTTACGCCTGATTATGACGATTAACGTTTGCGTCTAAGGTCTTACCGAGTCTTCTGGCACCAAATTTAGACGACACTAATAGTAAGATAATATCATTATTTTCTCTTACCTTATCTTAAATTTAAATTTCAGATTTCAGTTAGCTAGTTCACTCTTGCGAGCATTGACTAATATTCTTGACTGCAGGTAATTTTATATTACTTGGGGTATTTCACTCCCAATGTGGCCATATGTCCTATCAAACTTGGCTTTTGATCGTAGACTTGGTAGGCCGTTACCACTACCAACTATCATAATCAAAGTAAATAGAATCCTAAAGCAGAAAAATTCCTTTTTAAAGTAAAATAGCTAATTTTACCTTAATCATTTATTCCTAACATATTATTTAAAATTATTAATATGCTTAATTAGTCAAATAATAAATAATTATAAAAATAATAATATTAGTAATAATCATATTAATATAATTCATAAAAATTTAATTTTAATGTTAAATTAATATAATGCGAAAATACTCATAAAATTTTGTAAGACTATTTTTTATTTTCTTTTCTGATTAATTATCTCCTATTTAGGTAGACTCAAAGGGTATCTTATTTACTATACTCACCTCTACACCTTATTTCTTAGAATAAACCTAAATTTACTATCAGAAATAACGATTTGCATGTCTTAAAACTACTGAATAACGTTCAATCGGAACCAAAATTAAATTCTTACTAAAAATTTAACAATTAATATTTAATTGTCTTATTATATATGTTTTTCACAATATTTTATATCTCTTTTAAAATTGAGTATGAATAATTAATTTAATAAATTAATTAATTAATTATTTTTATTTCTCCTAATACGGGCACTGTCGGATTTGAACCGACGACTCTTTTGGAGTACTCGTTTTCAAGACGAGCGCCATAAACCAGACTAAGCGAAGTGCCCTTAAAAAAGGGGGGAGTAAAGGGTAAAATATTAAACATACTTATATTATTTTTCTCCGATTTTATAAAGCATACTATTGATTAAGTATTATACTATAATATATTTTACTTTAATAACTTCTAATCTAGGTATATAAATTCTATATTGATTTTGGTTATATCCATTAGAGTGCATTTTGGATATTACTCCAAATTTTTCTTGTAAAATAGATTATAATAATAAGATTTCGCTAGGTAAGAATGAATCAGTACAGATTTTAATTATTTTTATCTCTTTTATCATAGTGATCATCACACATAATCCAGTAGGCTAAACTTCTTGGTGTTAATAAATCTTGGATATTTCCAGGGATAATTTTTTTATTTCTTAATCTTTTATTAGTTTTTGAAGGTGTTATTTTTATAAGACCGAAGGGAATTGAACCTTTATAATATCCATTATGAGCGAACTGCATTAACCAATTATGCTACAGTCTTAAAAATTTAGTATGTTATTATATATTAATAAATTATATTTTATATTCTATATATATAAATATATACGAATATTTATCTTTATAATATTGTTATAAATAATTGAAGAGTTTAGGAATCGAACCTAATGTGGTCTAAGACCAATTCTTTTACAGAGAACCACCATTACCAATCGGATCACCTCTCCTTCAAAATAATTATTTTTATAAACTTCTTTTAAGTTAGGTTTATAATATTAGAATTTTTAGAATAATAATTTTAATAATTAGGCTACTTATTCATTAAAGTTATTTAATTTTTAATGTTTATAAAAAGGAGGGGAGGATAACTATAATATAAAATAAAATTTAATGTTTAATAATAAAAATTATTCATGAGTATTAGTTAAAGAAATAGCTCCAGATCCTATCTCTAATACGAATCCTATAGTTAATACAAAGAAAAAGATTAACCCTATTACAAATCCATAAGTACTTACTTGATATAAAGTAACAGCTAAAGGGAATAATAATAAAATTTCTAAATCAAAAACTAAAAATAACATAGCCACAATATAGAAATGAATTTGGAAAGTAGATCTAGTTTGTCCTTCAATAGCTAAGAAACCACATTCATAAGCAGATGCTTTAGCTTCATAAGCATTTTGAGGTGCTAATAAAACATTTAAAACTAATAAAACAAAAGCTAAAAATGGTACAAAAATAAATAATGCCATTATGTTATTATTCATGTTATATTATATTTTCAAATAATATTATAGATAGTAACTGTACACTACTTAAAATTATTGCAGGTTTAATTAAGAATAATAATATTCCTAATGTTAAACTAGATATTAAGAAACTATGGAAATTATTTAATACTAATTCATTACTTTCTGTAGTATTTGACTTAGTATTTGTTTCTTCTGTATGTAAGACTCTTATTATTTTTATATAGTATGAAGCACTTATTACACTAGTTAATATAGCTACAATAGATATAAAATAATATTGACTATCAATAGCAGAATATAAAACATAATATTTAGAGAAGAAACCAATTAAAGGTGGTACACCAGCCATTGAGAATAAACAAACAGTTAAACTTAAACTTAAAATCGGGTTATGGAAGAATTGACCTTTTAATTGAGATATAAAATTAATATCCGAATTAATTAAGTTATTTTTAATTAAATTATTTTTATTAATAACATATCCGAATGCTAATAAGATTAAGAATACATTTAAATTTGTTAAACTATATTGAAATATATAGAAATATAGAGCTTCTATTGAACTTGCTGAATTTATAGCTAAAGCAATTAAAATAAATCCAACATGAGAAATAGTACTATAAGCTAATAATCTTTTTATTCTAATTTGTGATAATCCAACAACTGTACCTATAATTAAAGATAATAAAGCACTTAATAATAGTAAATGTTTAATTTCTACTATTTTATAGTTAGCTAAATTTAAGAAAAATGTTGGTAAGAAATTAATATTCTCTAAGACTAATAAAGAAGTTGATAAATTTAATCCATTTATTATTTCAAATAGTAAGAATATTATAGATATTTTAGGCATTATAGTCAACCAGATAGTAACTATAGTAGGACTATTATCATAAACATCTGGAGCCCAATTATGTAATGGAGCTGCTGCTATTTTAAATAATAAACCTAAGAAAATAAATATAATTCCTAATGTTATACCTAATGAAACTGATTCATGGAATGTAAAAGCATTTAACACAGAACTTAAACTATATAAAGATTCAAAATTAGTTATTCCTGAATATGAGTAAATTAAAGCTACTCCTAATAGTATCACACAAGATGATAACCCTCCTAATAAGAAATATTTTAATCCTGCTGCAGTAGCTGATTCTGAATCTCTATATAAAGTTGCTAAGATATATACTCCAAAAGATTGAAGTTCTAAACTTAAATACATTGAAATAAAATCTGATGATGATAATAATAATGAAGATCCTAAAGTACTAAATATAACAATTAAAGAATATTCAGTAGCCGGATTATTTACATAAGTTAATTTATCTGATTCTAAATTAAAATTAGAATTATTTTTGTAACTATTTTTTAATAGATGTCTATTAAATATAGGCCAAGCTGTTAATATTAAAGCACCTGTTGTATATATAAAGATATCTACTATTTGTGATGTTATAGTTACATGGAATAAACCACTATATATACCTAAACCTGATTCAATTGATTGAATATATAAGGAATTTAAAGATAAACCTGCGGCATAAATAAATATAATAGCAGTTAACCTAACAAATAAATTAGGAGACAAATTCATTCTAATAGAAGGAATGGCAATAGCCACAATTAATATTAATAAACTAATAAAAATCATTAAAACCTTAAATACCCTAATATCAAAACCCTAAAATAAAATTTTATTAAAATAATTTATTTTAAAATTATATAAAAAAAAAATTAATTTATATATCTTTATACTTTTATGTATATATAATTATATACATATAATATTAATACATTAATATATATATTATTTTTACTTAATATTTTTTCTAAAAATAAAGTAATAAAAAAACAAAACAAAAATTGGAGGGATTTTAAATATTAAATCTGTGTTATCTTTGTTCAATAATTTTTCTACTATAATAATCATGTTTTTTTGATTAGTCACTAAATAAATGTTATAGTGATATTCTTAATATATGTTACATATATTATATTATTAGAATTTAGATTTTCTTGATATAAAGATAGTAGCTACCATTGCTAATAATAATAATATACTACAGATTAATAATAAAGCTGCACCATATGTATATAAATTATGTCCTATAGCTTGAATATGTAAGAAGTTAGTAATAGTTATATCAGCTATAGAAGGGTTAAATGTAGTTAATACATTAACTAAAGATAAATTATTAACTGTTAAGAATAAACTATTAACAATATTAGTTAAATCAAAGAACATAGAAATAATAGAGACATTATTAATTTGGAAAGGTAATATAGTAAATATTAAATAAATAAATAAAGAACCTATAGCTAATGCTAATGGGAAATTTTTTGTATATTGAGATCCTGTTTCTAAAATATCTGATAATTTTATATTAATCATCATTATTACGAATAAGAATAATACTGTTATAGCACCAACATATAATAAAATATAAGAGATACCAATAAATTCCACACCTAATAAAATTAAATAACCAGCAATATTAAAGAAAACTGAAATTAAAAATATAACAGCTAACACGGGATTAGTAGAAGTAATAACTAATAAACTAGAAATAATAGCACCAAAAGCTAAAATGTTTAATAATAAATTTTTCATATATAAATTTTAAATTTTATGCCTACGATTTACCGTTCGTAATAAAATAAATATTACAACTAAAGGCTGAATTCATTAAATATTAATAATTTGTACTAAAACTTAAGTAGGTTTTACCTAGAATTTGTGACCTAAATCTAATGCTTATATAAATAAAGGCAGAGTTCCTTATGAACAAAAATCAATAAAAACGTAAATAAATATATAGTTAAAACAAAATTTTAATTTTTTTATAATATATTTATTTACGTACTTATAAATATAAGTGCTTATAAATATAAGTATTTAATTGCTATTAATAGCGAATAATAATTTAAAAATAAAGGGATTAATAATTAATTTAACTAATATAATAAAAATCAAAATATTCAATAAAAAGTGAATATAGTTTATATAAACCATACAATTATCAAAGTAAAATAAAAACTATTTTATTTATTTATTTTAAAAAATTATTTAAATATAATCCTGTTGATACAGATATACTAAATGAACCTCTTCTATTTTTATTTGAAAATCTTGCAGTTTCAACCAATACTGCTTTTTTTCTTGCTAAACTTCCTATTTTCTCAGTTTTTACTGTTTTTCTTGGCACTATTTTTTGTGTTGGAAATCTTCCAGCAAATTTGATAGTTAATCCAGTTAAATAACCTGGTATAACAGAGAATCTTTTTCTTTGAATATTTGCAGTAGGTTTAGTAATTAATGCTGATTTATAAATTTTACCTATTAATCTTCTAATTTTTAAATTTTCAGAGAAATAAGATAATAAATTAACTATAATATTTGGATCATAGAAAGGATAATGTAATCTAATTAATTCTAATTGGATAGGTTTATTAAAAATTTTACTTAATAATTGAGATAAAACCTTTAATTTATGATTATAAATATTTAAGAACATAGAATTATTCTGTAATTTATTGATATTACAATTATCTTCAGAATAATGAATAGGTTTATTATAATTAATAAATGCATTATTAAATAATCTTTTAATTCTTTTTTGAGCTTGAATATCTGACATTTTTAATGATTCATTTCTTTTTATTATTATATCAATTATTTTTTTAATTTGTTTTGATGGCATAGTGAAATTTGTTACTACTTCTTTTTGATCATTAAAATTTAATAAATTAAATAATTTGATAATTTTTTGTTTAGAATTAAAATAGGTTGATTTAAATAATCTTGTTATTTCTTTTTTAGATTTATAATCTAACTTACTTAATAATTTATTAATTACATTTTGACTCCATTTTGCTTTCATATGTTTAGATAATTTAACATCAGGATAAAAAAAGAATTGAATAAATATTTTATCATTTGTATAAGATATTCTTGGTTGACTAATTAAACATCTCATTGATATAAAAGCTGAGTGTAGTAAAGTATATATATTTCTTATTAATTTAGTATTATTTAAATTAAATTTATATATATTATTTCTACTTACAGCTAAATCAGGATAATATTTACTAATTAATCTAATATAATTAATATTTTTAATATTATTTTTTGAATTATTAT
>JBBPSV010000315.1:0-21561 GCA_038093795.1 Retiboletus fuscus
TATATGCTTCAATAATGACTGTTGAATGGAAATATACACTCATTATACACTGTATATAATACATTCAAACATGTAATCACACATCCACATGTCATTTTAACTCTAAGATTTGATATTTACCCATTATAATCTATAGTTTCACACATAAATGGTCATATCTCTGTCAATAACCGACGGATCTTTGCGATCTGTAGCTCAGATCGAAGTTATGGATGAATACTACATTTAATTATATGATGCTGTTGCATAGAAGTCATGCAATCAGTTGCAACCGATGCGGACCAGTTGCCACCAGTCTCAGTTGCAGTTGCCACTATTTTGGGATGGCTTGCAACTGGTTTCGGTCTGGTTGCCCCTAAACAACATAAAAAAACCGGACCAGACCGGACTTTAAAACACTAATCAGATAAGATGCCGGTGACAAGAATGATGGGAGGGTTAAAAATGTACCCCCTCTTCCTTAGCATCAGAAACATCAACTCTCATGTTTGCATGGCTGCTACTTTGCATGCATGGCGATGCACTGCGTTCCTTCTGATCCTGAAATTTGAGACCCACTCTGATTTCCAAACTATCCTGCAGGCCCGTGTATGGTACAAGTGTATCAATCTTATCACCACCAACCTCAAGCGTGCAGCTGCATCCGGCGTCTTCATCCCTGATCCCCATGGCAACCTTTGGTACTGCTTCACACCACTCGCAGCTTGGATGGCCAACTTACCAGAACAACTTATGATTGCTTGTGTCGCTAAAAACGCCTCTCCCGTCACTGAGGCATCTCTGAAACAGTTTGGCGATGCCTCTCATCATGCACCTCACACTGCTGAGCTCATGATCAATCACATATATGACCTTGCACAAGAGGTCAATCCATGGAACCTCATTCAGTTCCAAAAGCTGGTGAAAGCCCTCCTACTTGTTACGTTTTCTTCCTTCTTCACCGTGTACCATGCCTATGCTCTGCTTTCTTGGTCTCCTTGCAAATATGCCTACTCATCCTTATCCTTGACTCCATCATCCTGCTGTTTGAGCCCTGCAGGACGATACCTTTTATCCTTGTATTACTCACATGTTCTTCTATATTCTATGAGCTTCAACCATTCATCAGCACTGACTTCCGATGACTCACACTTATTCCTTGACGTTCCACCATATTCCCCAATATGCTTACTTCATCTCAGCCTTGGCTCATCTATTTAAACTGTGATACTCAAACCTGTACACCTAAGCTTGACCTACTCAATCTACGAGTTATTGTGGACTTAGCCTGATACTCAGTCCTCGCTTCAAAACCACCTCTGCTTCCCAAGCCAAGAAAGTCCTCCTAGTAGCACCACAGCTAGGAGACCATCGTTCTGTCTAGCTTCCAACCCCCTCCCCTTGCCTTAGTCCACCTGACTCTCTGAGTTCACACCTAGCCTATGGCAAAGCATAACACTACTCAGTGGGGTTCACATGCCATTTTGGTGTGACTGGCCGTTCGCTAACCCCTTGATCTTCTTGATTCCTGAAGTTCTCCATACCTTCCATAAATTTTTCTTTGATCATGTTCTGAAGTGGTGCCAAGAAATTGTTGGGGCCGAACTTAATGCAAGGTTCAAGGCTCAGCATAAACGCACTGCAGCATGACACTTTATGGCCAGCATCTCCCATATCAAGCAAATGACTGGTCGAGAACACTGTGATATTCAAAGAACCATCGTCGCTATGATTGCTCTTGCCCCTGGTGTCGACTCAAACTTCCTGCATGCTATTTGTGCCATGGTTGATTTTATCTATCAAGCCCAGAGTCCAGTGCACACAGATCTCTCCATCCAGAGAATGGAAGACGTGTTGCAGGAATTTCATATGTATAAGCATGCTATCGTGGACGCTGGTGCCAGAAAGATGGCGAAGGCTGGCGTCAAGACAGACTTCTACATTCCCAAACTGGAGATACTACAGAGTTGTGCACCTGCCATTCGCAACAGTGGATCTCTTGTCCAGTACTCAGCCGATGTCAGTGAACGTCTTCTCATTACCCATTGCAAGCACCCCTTTCAACGGACCAACAGGCAGGCAAACTTTGGAGAAGGAGTTGCCTGTATCCTTGACCATGAGGAAGCAATGCAGCAATTTGATGTTTATACAATGCTTTGTGCAAACAATCTACCGCTCATCAATGCCATTGAGGAAGAGGAAATAGACATCACTGCTGCTGACCCAACATTGTTGTGGATTTCGTGAGTTCTGCCAAAAGAAATCAAGCAGGTCCGGATGCCCCGTCCTATCCAGAATTTGTTTTCTACAGGCATCTTATCTAATAATGAGCAAACAGCTCTCCATGTCACTGTAGCCCCTGACATGAAGAATATCTCCCTAACCGAGGCCGCTGTCCTTTATAACCTCCCAGACCTCGTCTCCTGTTACAAGGAGTTCCTCTCAAACTTTGTCGCCAACATCTCTTCCATCCAGCACAGTTTCGATCACTTTTCCCTTTTCAATAAGCTGTGTGTGCAGCTACACTCCACTTTCCACTCGTCCATATTAATGCCTAGTCAAGTGGTTCAAGCCAAGCCACCATCAACAGCCTTCCCTTATGGGTGCTGTGATGCAGTGTTGATGAACGGCAGTGACAACAGTATGTTTTTTGTTTTGATATGGAAATACATTGATGATTCGCAAATTCGACAGTGCCAAGCTACATCACTCAAGTTCGAGCCATCTTCCAGCCCATTCCCCCACCACGTTTGAAAGCAGAGCTACCCACATACATTGCCCAACCGCTTATCTATGTCCAACCATTCATCGTCTCCTCCTCCCCACACAATTGGCCTGAGTTAGGCATGTATGTTTTGGAGAGGGAGTTCACCCAGGTGAACAATGGCCAACAGTGGCAGGGCTATGTCCTCCCCATCACCCAGATCACCCATGCAGTCAAGCTCATGCCCATGTATGGTAGTGAGCCCATCTCACTGCACATAACATCAGCAACATCACAAGAAATGTATGACTGTTTCATTCTCAACCACTATGCAGATAAGGAGATCTACAATGTCTTCCATGACTCTCATGGACAAGGGGACGACGAGTTTTTTGGAATTGAGTATCAGAGCTGAATATGCACTGGAATACCCATAGCTAGCGTGATTGTTGGGGGCGTAGTAGTGATTTTTGTCTCCCAGCACTGATATGATTATGATCTCAGTTGACTACACGATCGATCATCATCAGCTCTTATCAGCATCCTTCATTGTATAACAACTGATCTCCATGTTCGTATCGAAGCCATAACGAGAGCTGGAAGAATCTCCACCAATCAGATGCCTGCATCCCATGGCACATAAGCCCTCGTAATCCATCAAAGTTCTACCGACATAAGCGTTCATTTGGGGACTTTGCAGATGAAGACTGTCGTGCAGATGTTGTTACAACTCAGTGCTTTTTGTTGGCTAACAACTTCAAGGTACCAACATGGCTTCTTCAATGGACCCTGCATACCGGTGGTGATTATGACACATTAATTTATTGTTTGTTGGTGAGTGCACACATACGATTGATAGTGCAAGCTTGCTGCCACCTTCCTTGATGTCCTAACTCCTCAACATTGCCACCATCACCAGTGCCATCAACAATCTCATCAATGCACCTGTTGCTCCCATCGACACCATCTTGATGCCTCTGGTCACCGCAGACGACTTTCATCAATGGTGACCACTGTGTGTCCCTCAATGATTACCCACCACCATCTCATCTTCGCTGTCCCAGGACCTTCAATGCACTAACGTGCTTCATCCGGGTGCCCCAACGTTGCCCCCAGTGACCTCCTCAGCACAAACAGTGTGCACAATTGTGCTGCCGTCTCCCTCATCGACACTTGGTGACACCTCTTGTTGCCCTCTGGTGACCTTGTCAACCACCACCACAGTGCATGCAACTCCACTTCTGTCTCCTTCACTGACAACAACTATGGCGCATCCCTCGACACCGCTGAACTGCCTGTCAGTCCCCTCGCTGTCCAAGCACCCTCATGGCTGCCAACGGCAAAATTGTCGCCCCAAGCGACTCCCTCTATGTGCAAATGCGCTTGACCAGCATGATGGTCAGGTGGGATGGTGAAAATTGTGCTGTCTTTCCTCTGGCCCTTGCCCTCATCCTTGCTCCTTCCTCACGCTTGCCTCACCTTTGCCCACCCTACTCTCTCTGCGACAGCGCACATGGGCCATCACCATTGTCTCTCGCTCACCCACCTACCTCTTGGCAATGGTGTACCGTGCATGCTAGCACTGTTGCAGTCGCCCTCTCCCTCTCCCTCGCCCTTCCTCCTCTCTTGGCAACAGCACACCGTGTTTACCAGTGCAATCGCCATCGCCATCACTGTCTCCACCTCCCTCACACCTCCTCACAGCAATGGCACACAGTGCGTGCCAGTGCTGTTGTCCTTGTCCTCACCCTTGCCTCTTGCTCGCCGTCTCCTTCCCTACTCATAACCTGTGGGTATACCCATGCTCTTATTGAGCACAAGTGGAACGAGGTGAGAGATGTCATGGGTGATTAGGGCAGTCAAAGCAATGGTGATGGTGTCATAAACAATGGGAGATGAGGCAGGGTGAATGGCACAATGAGTGGCACATGCAATGACTCGAAACAAGTCAGTGCAAAGAATTCATTTTACAGACGTAGGATACATTTTATTTATTCAGTTAACTATTTCATTTGATCTTAGTACTTTTACCCTTCGAACAAACACCCATAGTACTATACTTTTAGCCTCTCGTGTCGGAGGAGTGTTGGATTTTATATCCCATGTTAGTCGCAGGCCCACACCCGGATTTAATCCATACTCGGCATGGATGTCATTGTCTAAGTGCATACAACAAGCATGAGCAAGGATGATGGTAGCAGATTCATAATGATTCCCTGATGGATAGATTTGATCCTAACACCAATTTTTTACATTCCTTGACAACTTGGTTCCAAAAACTGCCATCCAAGTTGGCCACACTCATTCTCCGGATCTTTTTGATGTTTGGTTTGGCGGAGCTGGCCCTCCATCTGGAAAACAGGCAGATCCTCAAGGCGACCAACTTGACCATCCTAAATTTCCTTCTCATGTGGTTCGGGCCAACATCTGAAAAGTGGCTAGTGCAGGTGTTGATCTGGGTACCCAACTGAGTGTGGTAATCTTGGCGTGATCAGCTTGGCAAAACTGAATGAACGAACAGGTTGTGGGGAGCGTGTTCATGTTCCTGGTGTGGTATGGGCTGGCTGGCCTGGTCTGCGATGGTGATCACAGATGAGGTGTGACCTGAGGAGATGGGACCTGTCGGGGTACCTCGTGTAGGTTGCGCAGTAGTATATCATGATCCAAGCTCTGACATAGGATTTCTTGTCTAAGGGAGATAATGCATAATCAAGGGAAACAGATGGTCATTGGTGGAATCACATGTGAGACTCATCCAGACCTGATTCAAGGCCTGATCCGCTCCTGGGTACAGCCGTTTGGAATAATGATGGCAGTCACCGCACGCGCACGATTGATTAAGGAATTGTGTACCACATGTACACATAGCCTTAGTAAGTGAGAAAAAATGCCACATTTGCTCTGGCTTGTCTGGCTTTCCATAACTTATGATGCAGACACATAAATGAAAGCGCAGCTTGCAAGACAGCCCCGTGGATATTTCGAAGATGGCCAAGGCTTTGGAGTATCTCGAAGTTCTTAAAGAAGAATTAGATGGGGTCGAAGAAACAGAAACAGAGATAACAACCATTATGACACATGTCAAAACATTGGAGGGTATCCTTAGTAGCGTGAAGCGACCGGTGTGCATCCTATATCATTGGCAGGTTCTAGTATTCCTAATATTCATATTTTGCATTTTTTTAGAAGATTAGCTTCTCGACCTTGAAAGAGGCTGAACTGCAAAATCTTGGCATAGAGAGGAGATTGCTGTCATATGATTCTGCGATGCTTGACAAATTGAGATGGAGGGAAAATGTAATAGAAGGCGTCAGTAAGTTAAAGGACCAACTCTTGGAGATTTACCAACGGGTGAATATGAATGTAAGGCCACCATTAACATTCTGCCCCTTTTCTTACTCTAATTGTCTTATCTAGTATGAGCTGGGGTCATGCATGATTCTTGATGCTGTGCTGATGACCATCAGTAGGATCACCCACAACATGAAGGATTGTTTAGAAGTTGTGATCTTGCCAGAAATGAAAATCAGATTGAACGACGGAGTCTTGTTGCAAAACAAAGTGTATGAGGTGCTGCTATCGGGAAGTGTTGACTATGCAGTAATACAGTACAAGGATGAAATGCAGAACAAAGATCAGCTACTCAGACTGATTAGAATCTCAGCTGTATGTCTTTTTTCGTGTTTTTTTTTAGAATGACTCCTTGGTCTTGCTGGTGGGCGTGATATCCTTCAGTCGTCCAAGGTCCACCTATTACTTGTCAAGGCAAAACGCATGCACAGAATAAGTGGAATTTTGCATTCACACATACCTGAAGCTGTTGGCCAAGCGCTTGCATTGGCGATCACAATGAAGTCTGTATCACTATTCTCGCAGTCTGTTTTTATTGACATGTTTCTAGCAAACATAAAGTTCCCTTTTGTCTTTCGAATGGGCAGACATGGCTTTTCTTCATCTTACAAAAGGAGGAGGAAAAGTGGACCTACTATGAATCAGCCCCAGTACAACTCGGTCAAGTCGAACTTTCCGATTCGCAAGGAATTGATACCCTCTCCAAACTCTTGGCACTCATCATCGAATTGGTAAGCGTGTTGTTGGTTCTAGATGCCCATATCCTCATGATTTTCAGTTGTGTCCCTCCAAGGACGGTCTATATGTACTTCATAATGGCATGCAAGAGTTGTAAGTGTTGTAGTAGTAAGTACTTCTTAGCGCTAGAGAATGATAAAAACGAGGTCTAGTCCTTTGTCTATTGGGAGCCTGAGTCTGATTTACTTGACATTTCGAGAGGCCATCTAGATATTGGGAAAGCGGGTACCATGCTCTTGGGGAGCCCCAATAACCCTACCCATCCTTTTTGTGTCCAACTAAAGACATTCATGATGACCGTGCTTAGCATGCCAATGCCCCCGAAAGTCGCTCCCTTGCTCTTGCCTTCCTCACTCACACAACGATGGTATGACGGCAGCAAGGTTGGCACAGCAGTGACATCACCATTACCATGATGACGACAACACCCACATCCCTCCCTCTTTACTCACCACGATGGGGTTGACACAACAGCAAAAGTTGGTGCACGATGCTGACAAATGCATCTCAACAGACACAGTGACAGTGACAAGGGTGTGCCAACAGCACAATGGTGATGGGATGCTAATGAACACATCAATGGACATGATGATGGGAACAACGACAATGCAACGGCACCTGACAAGGAGATGGCAATATAAGTGGCGAGGGTGCAATGACCGATGTCATCTATCAGTGGTGCCCTGGGAGTCCTCAGGCTTAAACGACAGATAAAGAAGAGCTCATGCATACAAGGGCCTGATCTACTTTGGCTAGCTCAGTCACCTCAATCTGTGATGAACAGATCCAAATCAATAAACTAATCCACGGGGGCATCCCACTTGTCTACCAGTCCAACTCTGGCTCGAATGACTGGGTGATTCAAGGGGCAAATTGGCTTGTTTGTAGATTTATTGGTGCAGGCGGGTGAGGATGGGAAGTATGGGTTGCTGCAAACCTGATTGAAAAGGACGTCAGGTGGACAACACTGTTGAGTATCTTCTTTAAGGAGCACAAGGAGATTCATAGTGTCAAATTTTGTATCATCAGCAGATTAGTGTCGTGAATGAGACATTCCTGTTTTTCACTGGCAAGTTCCATGCTGAGCACTGAGAGCTGGCACATTCAGGAACCCTATATAGGCGGTGCCTACTTAGTCAGCCTGCATCCAAAGAACTAGCATCAGGTGTGCTTTGGCCGGGGTCAGAGCTGGCTGACTTGTCAGTGCCATCAGCTGTGATCCTGATGCTGTCCACTCACCGGGATCGACCATAAGCTACTTCTCATTCTGCTTTTGTCTCCACACTGCTCTTCAACTCTACTGCCGAACTGCTATTCTGATACTATGGAAGGCTATTCCCTCTGATTCATGTTGCTACCCAGCCGTTGAGAAGACTGCACCTCGATTCCAGATGTGCAGACATTCCTGACTCTCTTTTGATCTTCTGTCCACTCATCAAAGAGATTTCGGCTCTACATGCCTCACCATTATGTGGAGCTCAACAACATCATCATCTTCGATCACCTTCTCCATTGGTCAAATCTTTGGCTTCTAGAGTGTCATGATGTCACCTTGAGCGTGAATGCAATCTTCATCTGCATGACAGTCTTGTAACATAACAGCAGCAGAGAGAGTTTTTGGCTGTGATGTTTTCTGATTACATGCTCAAAGTGGTCTCCCCTTTCGATCTCATATCACTCATCACCAGCATCACCTTTCTGGTACACCTCTTTGTTTACTGTCATCTCCTTTTACCTTCTGGTGATGGGGGCTTGTTTTGCAGGAGTAGGTTGTATGTCGACAACGTCACCCTCAATTATCCTCTCTGCTTCATTACTTCTGAGTCTGTTCTTTCCTGTCCAGTGACCTTTCAGATCGTCAAAGGTGTTGTCAGTTTAGCAGGGCTTTCAAAAGAATGTTCTCATTTGTAGGGTATCGATGTCATCTTCTCAACATGGCGCGTCTGCATGGCACGTCCCTTCATGATGACCATCCCAATATTACGCAGCGAACTTTGAATGTGTCCAGGTATGACCAATATTTGCAGTCATGTATCTCATAATCCAATCCAAAGATCTCATAATGGAGACCTGTTCATGCACGTTATTGGCTCAGATAGCTTCACCATCGCAATATGCATGATGAAATCTTTTATCGTGCCATGTACTGTATGTCACACCATTGCTGGGAGAGGAGGGAGGGCGACAGGGTGACAGCAAGGGAATGACAATGCAACACGCATGACATGCACATTGTGCCATCGCTGAGAGGAGAGGGCAGGAGAGGGTGGCAGCAACGGAGAGGGTGAGAGTGAGAGGGACAATGGCAACAGAGAGGGTGATGGCAAGGGCGAGGGCAACAGCGAGGATGGTGCAATGTGCATGACATTGCACCATCGTCACTGAAGGGAGAGGGAGGCCAATGGCAACAGTGAAAGAGAGGGTGATGGCAACAGCAAGAGGAGCAGGGGGAGGTGAGCATGAGGCGAGGACAGGGTGAGGCAGAGGAGTCGTGGCAAGTAAGACTGCACGAACGTCAACATGTGTGCTCCAACAACAACATTGGGGTGTGCATTGACACAGGCCCACTGGCATACGAATGGTGACAGTAGTTTAAGGCGGGTGTGAGCAAGGTGTGAGAACAAGAACAAGAATGAGGGCAGCACTGCATTTGATACTAGTAGGGATGGATAGGTCGTGGGTCCACAGTCAGCCAAATCTAACTCATACCCATATTCGTGACTCAGAACACGTCTGGTAAGCGGAATGCAGCATTGATCATACTAGTCAAAACAGCTGGGTCTGATTTGCATAGTGCTGCTGCATGACGTGGTCTGGTTGACCAGACCAGAGAAGAGACTGTTGGAGAAAGGGGTGAGAAGGCAATAGGGCCAGTCGGAAGGAACCTTTGATATGCTGTATGATTAGGTTTCTCAAACACACCTTGCAGTGGGTGGTTGAGCATAGCAACAGCAGCTTGTATGTCGTACGACCATCCATAGGAAGAAATTCTGGCATATGAGTGGACAGGTGAGTTGAACCCATCTGCACCTACCTTGAAGACAGTCTACGTCAAGGATACATTACACATAACATGGACTTATGAGTAGTCTTGCACAAATTGTCGTGCCATCAGATAAGTGGACTAAAGGCCAGCCGTTACCCTCGACCTCGGATTGGATTGATTTGATCATGGCCTTTTGCAACAAGTAAACACCTTCCAACTTTTCCAGGTGGCAAAGAAAGGCATGTTACAAGTTCAGGTTCTCAGTCAGTCTTGCCATCTCACTGGACTTGGCGTAGCTGGGAGCAGAGGGAAGTTCTGTAGCATCTGAAATGCCATCCCAAACCTACATCACAGTCGTATGAACTGGTCGTGAGCGCGATTAGGACATGACTTCCCTGCATCTCTCATATGGGGCTGGTGCGAGAACTATCTACATATGCCCAAGTACCAATGCCTGCACGAAGTTGATGCAAATATTTTCTCGTCATACTATTAAATGCTCACCCTCTAGAAAGGACCTTGAAGTATTTGTGATCGAGCTAGCACAGTTTGAAAATGTGTCAGCTGGAAGTGACCAGTCATGAACTTTGGACAGGTCCCCAGCATCAATGAGTGCAAACTTGATGGACTTGTGCACAAGTGGATTTGATGCTATCATTCGATGAACCCATAGAATCCCATAACGCTGACTGCAGACTCACTCAATACACTCACCAAAGCCAAGCTGACTGGTCCACCTCCAACGATCACCACGTCTTTGTCCTGGATTGACTCGGTCATGAATGTTCGACATATCACTTTTCATTGATACAAAATCCGGCCAAGGACCCTCTTTGACAGTGAACGCTGCATTGTCAGTGCACCACAGCTACTCCGAGTTTCGGACACTTGCGGCCAAGAGAGACAAACACCTAGGTCACTACCACAACCTAGTCTGGTGACCAGACTGTCTATGAAGCTGTGAGGCAAACAGCTGTTGATAGACAGTCTGGTAAATTTGGTTCAACTTTGGCAGGGAGCGCGGATTCGCACAGTCAGGTGACTTTTAGCCAATAGAAAACTGAGTGATTATCAGTGATGAAAACTAAAATAAAATAATGTGATCAAATATTAAAGCGCGTCGACACGCTGTCCCCCTGACTTTGATCACTCATGCCAGCCATCGCATTGATCATGAAATGAACACCTCCATTGTGCAGGCCATCCTTGACTACACCATAGACAAGCTAGAGCTACATGTACTCCAAGAAATTGGCAACCGACTCCCTAATGATTACATTACATCCCTCTTGCACAATAACAAGATAGATGCTCTCCACGCATGCTTAATCATTCACTGCATAACGTCGTGCAACATTGTCCCCCGTGTTTTCCAGCTTGAAGCTTCCCTTGCTGTCCTTAATCATAAAGATGTTATCGTCACTGCAGGCACAGGCCATGGCAAGACTTTGTGTCAAATAATTCCTATCTTACTCTGACCAAAGACTATTTCAATCACAATTTCGCCTTTGAAACGACTTCAAGTAACACAGGTGTGACATTTTGAAACATTTCTAGACAATGAAGATTGTGATTTAGGTTGATTTTAGGTGCTTGAATGCAAAAAGTATCATATCTGAACAATCGCAATAAATGAAGACACACCAGATGACAGATGCCTTTGGGAGGTAACTCACGGGCCAATTCACGTCATATTTATCTGATTATAAATCCCAACAAGTCGGTTCAGAGAGAACAGTATCAGCATTTGATCGTCTCACCGGAACAGTTAGGGATGTACCATGGCCATCTTCCCCGACTTGCATGGCTCTTACGACATGACCGAACCTTCAAGAAAAGAATATCTTGTGTGTTCATTGATGAAGCCCACAATATTTATACCATGGGGCTTCCACATCTTGGTCAGGAGGCATTTCGCCTGGCATATGGCTGACTGGGCAAATTTCAGGCTACCCTTCCAGATGGAATACCATTTCTCGCACTGGCAGCCACATTCCCACCTCACATCCATCATGTTGTCCAACATGAGCTCATCATGGACCCAGACCATGTCACTATAACGCTCTCCACAAACCACCCAAACATCACATATGCCACAACTCCGATTACTGGAAATCTGCAGAATTTCAGCAACTTTGATCGACTCATTCCAACCGACTTTCACCCACCAATGGACATACCCAAAACACTGATTTTCCACGACTGTAAGCAAAACTCAGTTGACGCTGCTCGATACACAAATGCAAGACTTCCAAACCACCTACGAAACTGTGGGATCATCAAGCACTACCACAGCGACATGTCGGTCGAGTATTTGCAATGCACTTATGAGGACTTCTTGGATCCTGAAGGCAGGTGTCATATTCTCCATGCAACTGCTGGAGCCTCGACTGTAAGTACTACATCAAGTTTGGATATGTAGCTAATTGATATAGGGTCTTGATATCCGAGGAGTTCAGATCATTATCCAGTATGGAGTGTGCCAGAACCTCACCGAACTTATCCAATGAGCTGGTTGGGCTGCTCATGATCCAGAAATGCAAGATCTTTTTGTCGTCATGTATGAGCCTTGGGTCCTGGAAGTAAAACTCAAAAATGCCAATGCCAATGCCAATGCCAAAGATGACCCAGATGGACCACATTCTGGAGCAATGAAGAAGACCTCATCAAAACGAGAGCAAACAGGATGTGCAATGATTCAACTTATCCAGTCTGAAACATGCCTCCAAGAGTTCTTCAGCAAGTATCTCAATGACAGCACTTCTTCAGGTAGTATCAGAACTGGCATAACTAGTAAGTCAATTTACTAACCACTAATATGTCGTAGCTCTACAGTACTACACTCAGTGGTGCTGTGATTGTCATTCAGGTCCCAAGTTCAAGCTATCCGATTTCTTTCTTGGGGAGGGCCTGCTTACTTGTACCAACTTGCATCATGGAATCTCAACAGCTGCGAAATGCAAGTGAGTTGATCGTCATGCCAAACAGGATCATCCAGGCCTTTTCGACACTCTGCTAGCTTGGTGCGATGAGACTCATGCTCACGATCCTGATTGATAGTCGACTGGCTTGGAGAATGTCAATAGCATGTCATATGCGCTTGTTTGGAGATAGGCATTTATTTGGAGGGTGGATTGATGTCGAGCTTGAGTCGGACGAGGAAGAATCAGAAGTGCTGCTAGAGTGAAGACTCATACTGATAGTACTGAATTGGTTTAAGATGAGATGTGTCGTGAGTACTACCAGTTGGATAAGGACTTATCAGTACTCCCACGTGACTTTGACTATGTCTAAACTTGGGTTATCTATCACCTGACTGTGCGAATCTGTGCTCCCTGCCAAAGTCAAACCAAATTTACCAGACTAACCACAACCAGTAATACCAACATTGGCGACTACAACTCACGACTAGGCGTTGATTCTGGAGGCTACAACTTCACATCGCTTTTTATTGCTGCAAAACCAATTCTGAACTGAATTATCATCCCAAACATCACCAAACCTACAGTAGCAACTTGTTTTTGGGTTCCTATCCACCATGGCGATGGTCGCTCCCCAAGTATCTGCTGCCCAAGCGGTCAGCAAGTACCTTCAATCGCCTGACGACTTGATCAAAGTTGTAGCCTTCCGCAAGAAACTTGAGAATGAAAAAGCTTCCATCAATGCCAGACTCAAAAACGGTGTCAAAGAGCAGCTAGATGCTACACGTGAGGGACTCCAGAAGCTTCTCAGCACACAGAACCATGTCCAAGTGCTCAAGGAGGAGATGCAAACCATTGACAGGTTGTGTGCAGATCCACAGAATGTCATATCAACGTTTGATCAGATCATTTGTGTAAGTTGGTCTCAAACCTGCGGTTGTGAGCTTCACCTTTAAACCCAACGTCTCCATGCTCAGGGTTCCATGGTTCACCGGAACTTTGAGCAAATGGAGGAAATGGTCAACAACCTGTTGGAAATGAATTTGAAGCTTGACATGCTTGAGGAGATGCTTGTGACAGATAGCCAAGATCTCATTGGTCCCACTCCCAACTTACTTCCTATCCACTTCCAAATCAACTGCCTTGAGGCATTCTGGAATCAAACCATGCACCAGGCCAAGCAAGCTTCTGCTGCATCTCATCAAAAATTGGTTCAGATGTTCGAGAGACTTTCTCAGTTGATTGTCGACTTTGAAACCTACCTCATGGATCTAGCGTGGACCATTCTCCTGCTCGTTTGAAATGGATATCCAGACATTGTTGTCAAGCTCATCAAGATAGCTGAGTTGAGGGAAGGGAAGATGAAAAGGTGCATCTATGCAGTTTTCTTCAGGTGCAACTACCCACTAACATAGGTTTCGCCAGGCAATTGCCATCTGTCTCGTCAAGAAGGCTGCCAAAATGGATGGTGCCTCTAAATTCAAATCCATGCAAGCCAATGCCCATGTGATCAACTACTACCATTCCAAGATCACCAAAACCATCACAGACACCATTTATTCCACATTCAATGGCAGCTACAAACGGTACAAACGGGATCCAGGCACATTCTTGGACAGCCTTGGCTGGATATACCAGGACCTCATTTGCATCAAAAGTGATGTTGTTCCCTGTTTTCCACCCAGCTATGAGATTTACACCTTTTACATTAAGGAATATCACAGAAACTTGAACGCAACACTTCAATGTCTCATTGAATCGGAACCTGAGGTGAGCATCCTCCTGCGCCTCCACATGTGGCTCAAAGAGTACAAAAAGAGCATGAAGGAACTCAACATCCCTCCTGAGCTTATTGATCCACCACTCCTCAATGGCGAGGAACAGGGCCGCATCAAAGATTACCTCAAACTGATCATGAAGAAGCTTGACAAGTGGTCTGCCAACCTCATGAAGACCGAAATACAAGAATTCATGACATGGGTGATGCAACCAGAAGTGGATAGCGATGGGCTGTACAGTACCCAGGGTGCCGTTATCCTGTTCCAGATGGTGAATCAGCAAATTGACATGTGTTCCAGCATCAGACAACCAGGTAACTCTTAATGCTACACAAATTATGGGAAGTGGGGTCGCGACCACTTGTGCCATTGTAGCTATCACCACTGGCACAGATGCACAGTTGTCCAAGGAATTGATTGGGTCAGGTGGTGGCAGCAATCTCTATGGGACAAAGGCAGATTTTGGCCCTTGCCCGAGTGATGGTTCGCAGAAGCACTGCTCATCCTGGATGAGGGTGAGTTAACCCTTCACTGTGAATTCATTCCTATTCCCTACAGTCAACACAGTGGGCCCTCATGTAGCCTCGATGGTGAGCAGGACAGCTGCGAGTCCAAGGAGAATGTTGGTACTTGAGACTGTACTCTCTGGTTCTTGCTACAGTGGACGTGAGATGGAACATGGATTGACAAGAACTTCATGGCCTTGGTGAGTAAGTATACCTCACCGAGCCCCACAGACCAGCTTTGAGAATCGAAACATATGAAGCCGAGTACCTCCACTCCAGTAGGCTATGCATGCGAGCAGTCACGAGTCTGCGTGAGAGAATGAGGATGGTGGCAGGGAGACAACATGGCAAGAATGGGGCAAGGATGACTGAGCCTGCATGTCAGTCATCATGCTGGTTCATGCCTGACCCTACACACTAGAATTTTCTGGGGGAAGACCAATTTCCCAAACAGTTTCACCAAGGTCCAGATCACTATATTGTGGCAAAAAAAGCACATCGTTTTGGTATCATACTTCCTGTACAGGTAGACATTCTGGTACCCAACTTCGGATGTGATGAAGCATCTTAATGTCATGCTCCGCCCTAATAGGTAACCAGTCCATTGCATCATCTGGCCACCAGAACTCCCTATTGATGAATGGTGGGTATGTTGTCTCGTTCACCCTCCCTGCCCAATCAAAGTCAATAAACTTGAAATCCTTTGCGTCCGACTTGCAAGTCATGATGTTCATATCTCGTAAATCCCCATGCACATAGCCAGCTCAGTGGAATTCCAATAATTTTTCTGCCATGAATTCCCTGATTGTTTCAGAGACCAGCCTATTGTATAATGTTTCGTATCTGTCACTGATATCATCCATGACAACCATAAACCATCCACCAACAATGGTCTCGAAACCACACAATGTAGGAGCATATCCCAAAGATGCGCAACATTCGTGAGCATCTACCGAGTACTGTCGAACGAACTTGATACAGATCAGATGTCCCTCGTCAGAGTCTTTGAACCCGAAGAAGACAAGCTGTTGCTCGGATACTTGTCTATTGTATACAATTTCAGTTTGCTCCTTGGTGATTCGAGAGGTGTATGTGGTAGGATATGGGAAAAGCTGTGATGATGATGACCCTAACGAGGATGGTGATGGCAAGATCTCATAGTATTCCTTCAGCACTTGGGAAGCCTTGCGGAATGCAGCCATGTGTCATGCCAAGACGAGGAGATCTTCCATGTCTATACTATGGACATGGAAAGCAAGCCTCCCTAACAATTGCATTGTCGGATGAAGATTCCAAGCAGTGCCAGCAAAGTCAATATATGGTCCTGCAGTACCAGAGAAGATCGTCAGTAATCTAGTGTTGGCATTCATACACAAAAACTGACCGAAAATGGACAGCAACAGACAGGGCAAAGGAGAATGTGGCATCTTGTCTGCATCTGGTCTTGTGAACTCCAGGTAGTATCCTATGGTCTGGAAGTATGGCTCTGTCGCGGTGCTCCCCACTTCATTCTTGAATTCGACTAGGACGTAACGATGGCCTTGAGTAGAGATGTCTCCATTGGTTTCACATCCACCAGGTTGAGTTTTGCTGACATTGAGGTGGATATCGTATGTTTTCAAGAGGTTTTTGATCATTTGCACTTGTTGTGACTCATTTGGGTAAACATCTGACATGGCATTTGCAAGAGCAATGGCAAATGCATCGTCACCTGCAGTCAAGTGAATGCTCTGGATGTCCTCCTTAAACTGGGCAAAGACTGGATGTAACAAGGTTACAGGGATACAGTCTTCGTCTCCTTGAGGGTGTCCACAGGGGATAGCTTGGGTAGTGTCTGCTTGCCACTTTTGAAATGCTGATGGGACAGCCATGGCAGAGGGTCTCTGGGTCTTGTTCTGGTTGAGGAACTTGGAATGCTCGCTTTCGATCGTGATTTCCAGTACATCCCTGCCAACCATACCTCCCTGGGGAAGAGTTGAAGGAGGAATAGTGTTGTCTGTGACATATGATCAGTACATGTTGCTGCAAGCAAGGTGATGCACACTGACTGGCCACCGCCTCAATGACGATGTGTAATGTCTTTGAAGAGAATGGAATGTCATGAGGAATATCATGAACCTGATGGTCCACCAGGATAGGATCACCCTCTCCCATGGTATCGAGAATCTCATTCAGTTCTCTGTCATCTTTGAATGAGATCTTGTAGACCTGAAGGGCATACATAGGCACATCTTTAAATGGTGGCCAGTATTCCTTGTCCTTGATTTTGAGGGCAGATTGCAGGTTTTCCTCCCCTAGTAGTTTGATGGTAACCTGTTCACTGGGGTGACCGCCTCGAAACCAGCAAGCAACTTGGTAGGTGGGGAAAGGGAAATCTATTCAAAAGAGTGAGTGCACATTGATTTCAGACATCTGATCACGTACCAGCGACAAACTGAAGGTGATCCAATTGGAGCTGCATGGCTCCAAACAGCTGGGTTCATGTAATACATAAGGGTCAACCCAAATCAGAGATGGATAGCATGCCAAGGACATCCTCAAATCCATCAGTTTTGTAGATCCACTGGATGTGTCTGTGGGACCTTGTACAGATGCGGCAGACAGTTGGAAGCCTGGCCAGAGTGTCTAGACCACAATTTCATGATGTATTGCTGGAGAGTGGCAAGGGTGATATCCAGGGAGACTTCCACTGAGAAGACTTCGGAGCAGGATGAGCCACACACCCAATACCACACTTCTATAGGCTCACCCATTCTGAACTTATTGAGGAGACAGAGCAACACTACAAAGTACGACTGCAACACCACGAGCGGTCACGGCTGAGTCAGCGTGATGCCGGTCAACTGACTTTGACCAATCAGAATGCGGAGATCGATCACTGCTGGCACAAGGGGGGAATTTCTGCCAAGGTCGAAAGGAGGCCTGGGTGTGCACACGTATGGGAAAACAAACTATTCGAAAGATTCCTGACCAACAATGGTGCAGAGTATGTTCTGGCTTCAATGAGGGTTGGTGATTAGTGACAGTGTGAAGCAACAAACAAAGTTGTGTGACAATTCTATTATATTTCATGAAGTTTTTCATCATCGGGCACACTGCCACATATGTCCAATTCAGAGGTCGGATCAGAACTCAGGAAAAATAGTGGCAAAAATCGGGGACATCACAGCCACAATTGTTGCACTGGAATGACCTTGATAAACAAGGTAACATAGTCATTCCTTACACACTATTGCGCTGTGACATTACAGATGTGCATCACACATACCTAGCTGAAGGAAGGGAATGATTTTCTCGAGCACCTTTCCAGTCCTCAAAAGAGTGGGTTGGACCCCACTTATCATGGCTGCAAAGTGGATCTCAAACTTTGAATGTCTTTGAAGGATATTATTCACAACATGTGGCGCCTTGCTTTCAACTTGGCAATATCATTGTTTGATGAAACATTCACGTGTTGCGGAATCTTGGTCAACCTTGGTCTGGATTCACCTCAGAAGAGTAGCATTTGCTACTTTTTCACCTCATTGATCGCATCTGCACAAGGTTGGAATCACTTTGAATATGGACCTTTCCTGGAGGAAGTCCAACAGGACCCAGGTGTTATGGTTGGAACAGGTTATGCCAGTGGAGAGAGCAGGTATGTCACAGAACGGGTGAGCTATCACGCAACAGTTCATCTGATGATCATCATTGCTCAAGCAGCTGATAGATCATTGTCAAGAGTGGGTTGCGTGTGACCTCGCTTCACATTGGCCAAATTGGTGGTGGACAAGGGGATCATGGGCCACTACTGACCGGTTCCTGATCATTATCAAATCCAGCATTGCCCTTGGTCTACTTCTGGAAGCTGCTGGTGTGAGTGTGATACCTAGCTGATATGCATCTTGCACTGATCAAGATCCAGGATGTGTCTTGGCTTCATGAGGAAGAGGTGGCATCCACCATTTTAGAGATTGCTTTTGCCAAACAAGTTCCACCTCCAGCGTTGAACATCGTGAATCCTCGCAGTGCCCCTTGGTCGGAGATCATTGCATCCGTATGACATGTGATAATTTGAAGAAAGGGACTCAGAGACGATGCCCTACCAGTAGTGCCATTCAGAGATTGGTTCATGCTATTGGAGAGCAGGGCAGGAGATGCTTCAAAAGACAACTTGGTGAAAATCGTCAGATTCGTAAGTAGAGGCTGCGTGCTCTATAACATGTGCGCTGCACATTTTTTGTGCAATCTGACTGCCATTAGTGTGAACTTCATCATTAACGTCCAGGCTACCCTCAGCGTGATGACAATCGTGGTGAGCACTCCTCCTCCTCCTCCTCCTCCTCCTCCTCCTCCTCCTCCTCCTCCTCACCTCCTTCTCCCTCCCTTGCGCAATAACCCAGCATGATCATGAGGACATGAGGATGGCTGACGATGCAACAACAACATGTCATCACGACGCGTATGCATTGACACCTTGTCCCTGCGCTTGCATCCCCTCTCTGACCTCATCCAATGCGACGGCATGGACAACAACATGACGACAACGGGATGGTGCTTCCGAAGGCTGATGGAACAATGCCAGGGCAAGAGACTGTTGAATAACCAGGATCAGGATCTGGATCTGGATGGGACACCAAGCTTCATCACTGAGGCAAGTAAGGGGCAACTGGTCTGCAGAGTCGACAGCAGATGAAACAAAATGGCACAGGAAGGCAATGGAGTGTATGTGACCACACCAAAGTCGGTAGGGAGAGGAAACAATGTTAGGCAAGTCTGGCCACCTGCTACACACTCGGAGGGCCACCAGGTCCCTCTCGCATGAAAAACCCCACAGAATGTCTCAGAAGGGTGACGGTATAATCCAATGAAGCAAGCCTCTCCAGTTTGACCTTGATCGTCTCACGAGCTTCATCAAGGGCTTTTGGTGACCCATACACCTTTAGTGACTTGCTCTTCCCATCTGTGCACATATATGCGCCAGTCTCCAAATTGACCCTGAGTAAGAATGGATTACCGGGAAACGAGTACATTAAGCAATGTCTCTGCTGTAACAATTTTTGTAGATACTTTAATGTATTACAATAGCTACTACACTTGAAAATGATAGCATTTTGAACTTATACACTAGTGCGTGTACCAGATTGTAGCGTGCTCACCAAAAGTGTGTGTACTGCGCATTTTTTGTGCAATCCAACTCCCTAATGAGAACTCACTATTTCTGGTGACTTCTGTGGTTGGCCAGGGTTATCACTTCTTGTGTGACTCCACTAGGAACAGGGGTCTTTTAGCCGTTTTTCAGTGTTCCTTCGTACTGCATATATCATTTTTGTCGCTTCCTGTTCCAAGGGAAGCTTTTCAAGGTCCAACAGAATATCTCGAAGCTGGCTGATCTTGCCTTTAAGGGCTACTATCTTCAAGACTTGGTTGCTCCCACTGTTTATTCTCCCAAGATGTGTCCATAGGAAGATTAGTTTTCCGTTATCTGTAGTGTTAGTAAATACCCTGGTCTTTGCGACTTTAAAGAATCAATCACACTCAGTGCGAGCTGATACATCCAAAAATGCTTGATTTCCGACACAAGTTGGTTAATAACTCAGGAATCACCATTGAACCGTGTACATGCACTTCACAACAGCTAGCTATATATATTATTATGAAGTTTGACCACTTTCAGCATAACCCGAGCATAAATTGTGTGGTTTGTGCACTTGACACAAGTGACAGTGGATCATTGTAGTCTACCCAAATTGACTTTCTAGGTATAAATAGTCCTGACAGAATCTAGGAGAAGGCAGGAGTTGCCCAATACTATAGTACATTAGCTAGGAATGAAAAACTAAGTGAAAAGTAACTCACCTCAGCCACTGCCTAAGATGGGCAAAAATGACTGAGGTGCTAGTGAGTAGGGTAAGTGTATATATACTATGGGCAGAGGTACACTCATATTATATTACCAGAAATGAGCCTAAAATAAGACTAGAAGATGGCAATGATGTTGTAAGCAGAGTCTAAAAGGCTAAGTGAATATGAAAGTCATACAACTGTAATGGTTCCAAAGGTTCCGCTCTTCCAAGTCTGGAAGAGCACGGGAAAAATCTCGGAACTGGTTCTGGAACAGTGTTTCTGGAATGTGGTACTTCCGAGTCTGGAAGTGGTTCCAGAATAGTGGAACTTGGAAGTGCTGGAACTGTGTGACTTTAAGGTTGGATATTGTCAGAGGTATACTCAAAAACCTTATACTTTTTTGATGGTTGTCATAATGTATTGACATGAGCTGTATGATGACCTGCAGTCAAGCTTGCATAGCAGCAGAAACACTGTAGAGATCTGAGGATCTCTGTTCTCATATAAGAATATATCCAACATCTATCCAGTCCATCTATGCCTGTCCAAAGTCTATCCAATCCATCCAGGACTATCTGTGATGACTTGACCTGGCCCCTTTATTTTTCCTTTACTTTTCTCCTAGCTTAGTCTCTATGGACAACTGTCCATCTCATCTGGTGCTACTCAGGCCCTTTCCTCACAGCACATAGGTCGTTATCCCATGGACCATATCACACATTTCATTTCTGACTAATGACCCTGCTGTCATTGTCACTTCGGGTCGTTCTGA
>JBBPSV010000316.1:0-21473 GCA_038093795.1 Retiboletus fuscus
AAGATGAGGATGGGGTAGGAGGACGGGGACGACGATGGAGTGGGCACTGATTCTGAATGTGTCCGGGGCGCATGCGAAGACAGAACGGGCACTTATACTCTGGGCAATCGATGCGCCAGTGTCTGAGGCGGTGACAGTGGAAACAGGACGCATTGTAAAGGGGGTGGTCTGGGCTAAGGCTGATCTCACCTTCATTCATGAGGTGGACCCTCTCGAGCTGGTCGATGAGGTTAATCTCGCTTGGAGAAAGTGGGGAGGACGATGCAGACGGCGTCGGAGCAATAGGCTCTGCTGGCGAGGGAACTAGAATGGTTTCGATGGGGAGAGATGGTCGGACTGGGGGAGGAGGTAGACCAGCCTTGGCGAGGTCCTGTGAATAGCGTTCTATGTCAGCGACGAAGTCCAGCATGTCGAGCTGGTGCATGGCCGATAAAAGATAGGAACGGATACGGCGGGCTACAAGGCGCAGCTGGGTGGAGAAAAATTCTGACTGGGCATTTGCGGAGGTAAAGGAGGCGATGGGGTCGAGACGAGAGACCTGTAAAAAGGCTAAATACAAAGATTCAAGGGGAGAGTCTATATCTAAGTGGGCCTGCATAGTGGCAGCGAGGCGCAAGTCGCAGAGACGGGTCTGGAGGAGGCATCCAGACTCACAAGACAACGGATCAGATCGGAGGGTATATGCATAGCGAGGTACGTTGACCGAAAGGATGGTCTTGGGTTTCTCTTCCTCTTCGAGGACAGAGGCCCAAGGGAGCGGTGCGGTGTTCCATCCTGGGGTAGCGGAGTTACTAGTTGAATCGTCGGCAAGGACCATAGGGGGGTGTATAGTGGGGACAGAAAGTTCTCGGGCAAGTGGGGACTGATCATTGACTCCCTCGAGGGAGGGAAGAGCAGAGTCGGTGAAGGTAAGGGAGGATTCGGTAAGAGAAGACTCGGTTGATGGGGAGTAAGACATGCTAAGAGATATAGGCGATATAGTAGAGCTCGGTTGGTGATTCTCACATAGAGACCAGCGCGTAGAGTTCTAAGGAGGGAAGACCTTGGGGTGAAGCTTCTTATAGCTTCGGAGGGTTGCTTGGGCATGTTTGAACTCCCGTTCAGGGAGCCAGGTATCATCGGAGGCCGTGAAGCTGTGCCAGCGGACAAGGAACTGTCGGTGAGCGGCGGAACCCCGGTGTCATACGATCTTTTCAATTTCGTACTGTTCTTCTCCATTGATAAGGTCAGGCGGGGGTGATGGGAAGTTGGGGCCGTGCACAGAGTTTTCCTTGTACAGGGTGAGGAGTGAGGCGTGGAAGACCAGATGTATTTTCCACGTCTTGGGGAGACGGAGTTGGTAAGTGATCGGAGACAGTACCTTGGTGATGGTAAAGGGTCCTTCACATTTTGGGGCAAATTTCGGGTGGGTCAGGTTGCGTTTCAAGTTCCTGGCCTCAAGCCAGACCTGATCACCTTTTTCGAACAGAGTGAAATTCTTCTTGTTTCTAGAAGCCATGACTTGCCTAGCTAGTTCATGCGCAGCAAGGGCTTCTTGACGGGCAGCGGTGAGTTCCTTGATACGATCTTCCACGGCAGGTAGATCTGTGAGTGGGAGGACGGTGGGGACCGGAGTAGGTTCATATCCCATCATTAGGTAAAACAGGGATTTACCGGTGACAGAATGAGGGCAGTGATTGTGAGCGAATTCGGCATGGATCAACCGATCGGCCCACATGGTGGGGTTGTTCCCCACAAAGATCCGCAGGTAAGTCTCGAGTTCCTGATTGATCCGCTCGGTTTCCCCATCAGTCTGAGGGTGATATGCAGTGGATAACGCAAGGGAACATCCAAGAAGCCTACCGAGTTCTTTTGTGAAGCGAGAAGCAAACTGGGGGCCTCGATCAGAAATGATCTTCTCATAGAGGCCAAATCGGGAATAGACCTTCTTAAAATAGAGGACGGCGACATCCTCCGCAGTGGCATTTTTGGTAGTAGGGCAGAAAATAGCCCCCTTCGAAGATGCATAGTCGGCCCAGACTATTACAGCTGTGAAACCATTGGACTCAGGGAGATCCGTGATCATGTCACAGGAGATCTGTTGGAAAGGGTGAGTGGCAGTGGACTTGTTGGAGGTGAGTGGAGGGGTCGTGGGGTGGGTGTTGACCTTGTGCTGCTGGCACAGGGCACAACCCTCGACATACTTGCAAACATACTGGGCCAAACCAGGCCACCAGAACTCGCTCGCAACGAGTTGCCAAGTCTTAAGAAAACCTGGGTGACCAGCCAACTCGTGGTCATGACAGTATTGAAGAATGGACTTACACAGTCCGGCGACAGGGGGAATGTAGACGCGACCTTGGTAGGTCAGGACGCCTTCGTGCAGTTGCCAGTCGCTAAGGCAGGAGCGAAAGGCGGGGGGAATAGAGCCATCAAAGGCTTGGAGAGTCTGTAGGTACAAGGGGTCATCTTTCGACGTAGTCTTAATGTGATCCCGGAGGGCGGAATCGATGAGGCAGACAAAGATGGAGTCCGGGAGGAGGACTGTCTGGGTGTTGTCTGGCGTATGGGCAAGGAAGTCCGGGCGGCGAGAAAGAGCGTCCGGGCCGGCGAGGAGGGATCCGGGGACGTGGATCATCTTGTAGTCAAAGTCTGCAAGGTCTAACAACCAGCGGGCTTGTCGACGGTTGAGGTTCTGGGGTGCGTGGAAGTAGGTGAGGTTCTTATGGTCAGTGAAGACCTGAACCGGCAAGGAGGAACCATGGAGGAGGTGACGCCAGGACTTCAAGGCACGTATGATGGTGAGAAGTTCTCAGTCGTGTATGTTGTAATTTCGTTCTGTGGGAGAGAACGACTGAGAGAGATAGGAACAGGGGTGCCAAGCGCCATTCTCGTCTGTCTGGAGTAGAATACCACCCGTGGCCATGCCAGAGGCGTCGGTTGCGATGGCGAATGGTGCGCTCGGGTTGGGGAGCCGAAGCACGGGTTTCGAGAGGAAGAGCTCCTTCAGGTGAAGGAATGCAGATTCCTGCAACGCATCCCAATGCCAGGGTTGGGTTTTCTTGGTAAGGTCGATGAGGGGGCGAGCAATGGTGGAATAGTCCGGGATGAATTGCCAATAGTAGTTGGCGAATCCGAGGAAAGACCGGACTTCTTTGACGGAGGTTGGGGCAGGCCAGGAGGTGATTCCGTCAAGCTTGATGGGGTCCATAGTGAGCTTTCCGGGGGAGAGAATCATGCCGAGTGAAACAACCCAAAGCATCTAGCACTGAGCGGTCGTCATGAAGTGGAGACTTCGTTGACTAGGTCGCAAACGTCGTAGTGCCTTTATACTGGGCTAGAGTGGAGATGGATAATCGTAGTCACCCTAGCATAGAGCACCTAAGCTCCGAAGGGGGGTAAGCCGACTGGTGAGAGAGGCCTATCTCTGACTGGTGTTAATCCTATACAGGATCTCAAGTAGACGATGAGGGGAACACACAGAAGAACAAGACTGGTGTTACCAGCTTGTCTTCTGGGCTTTTATATTCTATGGACTGTTTGTACGTATTTACATTATTAAACTATATAAGGATAGAATATGTGGCAGCATAGCAAAGCGGAAGGGAAACATAAGGCATAAGGCTATGAGGCGGAGATTAAAGAGAAGCATGATGTGTAATGCGCAGCATGCACAGGAATGAAATGGAAGAGAAGCATAGTGGAAATGAAAGAAGCAATGCGCAGCAGTGCGGAAATGAAAGAAGACATATTGTGAGATAGAAGCGATGTGCATAGCCATGCACAGTGCGGAGATGAAGAGATCTAAGATAAAGTGAACTCTATAATAATGTCAATAAAGGTAAACAAAGAAGTGTCTGTGATAAGATGTCAAATGTTGATAAGATAAAGATAAGATGAAAAGATAAGAAAGATGAGAGATAAGTTAAGGGAACTTAGTGTGTAAGGCGAAAATTGACTTTGTGGAAATTGAACCATAACACCAAGGTAGTCCACTTGTTCCATGGCGAAGGAACATTTGGACAGGCAAAGATGAAGGTCGAGTTCTTCCATCCGTTGGAGAACTCTCTTAGTTCATTCCATATGGAGCTGTTCGTCTGGGGAAAAGATGAGGAGGTCGTCCATATAGATGACGAGCCATCCTTCGGAGATCATGTCCCTGAACGAATCATTCATAAAATGTTGGAACGTGGCAGGGGAATTAGTCATGCCAAAGAACATGACCATGGGTTCAAAGAGGCCCTTGTGAGTAAGGAAGGTGCCTTTCCATTGATGTCCTTCTTTGATTCGGATGTTGTTGTAACCCCATCGAACATCGAACTTGGTAAAGATCTTCGCGTCTTGTACCTTGTTGATGAGGTCATTGATTCGTGGTAGGGGATACGTGTCTTGGATCGTCTGGTCATTGAGCTTCCAATAATCCATGCAGGGTCGGAGCTTGGGGTTGCCGTTGGCGTCGAGTTCTTTCTTCTGGATGAAGAAGAAAGGGGATGCTTGGGGGGAATTTGAGGGGCGGATAGCACCGGACCGGAGGTTCTCTTCTAGGAAGGCTTCGGTGGCTTCACGTTCTCGTGGAGATAGCGGATACAGCTTGCCGATCTTGGGTTCGAAGCCTTCTTTGAGGTTGATCTCATGGTCGTAAGTCTGTTCCGGTGGGAGTTGTCCGATTGGTCGTTCTTCAAACACCTTTCGGAACTGCTCATACTCTGCTGGGAGGGTGACTTCGGGTTACTTGTTGAATTCCGCTTGTGCGAGTTGCATAGCGGAGGTAATCTTGGCGATGACCGGAGAGCCTAGGGGGTAGAATTGTGATCCACACCGTTGGATTCGGCTGATTCTGTAATGATCATGAGCTCTCTGACAGAACTTGCTCTCCGTTTCTTCGTCGAGATATTCATAGAGTCGGGCGTGGTCAATGCAGTTAACTTTAACTTGGCGTGGTGGGGTCCAGTCGAAGCTAGGTCTCTTGAATCGGTCGCTATGTTCAGATGTAGTGACGTTGTGTTCCTGAAAAAGAACCTTGGATTGGTCACAGGATTCTGGGATGTCGATTGTCTGTCTAGACCAGTCGATTGTCGGGTTGGTAGAGCGTAACCAGGGGAGTCCGAGGATGACGTTTTCACTTCCACAAGACATGACGTGGAAGAGAACTTTCTGGGTAATCCCTCCAGTGTTGGCGTAAAGGGTACAAGTGAACCGGATGGCTCCGTGAGAGTTACTGGATTGGTTGACGTTCCAAACTGGGATGGGCTTCGGTAGTCAAGTGGTGGGGATCTTGTGCTTTTGCACAAAGTCCCAGTCGATGCAGGAAATATCGGCGCCACTGTCGATCAGGGCGCGGGTGTCAACGGCTTTGAGAGAGTGCACAGGTACAATGAGCTGAACTGGGATCTGCATAGATTTGCGAGTCTCAGATACAAGTACATTGGCACACCTAGGAGGAGTCCGCATTGACGGGGTCCTCCGTTCTAAAAATCCTTGCGGGAGAAGGAGATTCTAGCTACTGACTCGACTTCGTCATCATCGTCTTCGCAGTCAGCTAGCTCAGGGACATCATCCTTCTTCACCTTACGAGTCTTCTTGGGGTTCTTGGGAGAGTCGTAGACCTTGCACTCCTTTGCCATATGGCCGGTCTGGCAGCATCGGAGGCAGCGGCCTTCCTTGAAACACTTCTGCCTTTCGGCTTCAGTGAGCTTGGGAGGAAGACGGATGGCGTCGATGTCCATGGCGTCGGGGTCCTTCTCTTCCTTCTTAGAATAGGTCGGTACGTATGAAGTACCAGGCTTCTTGTGTTGCTGCGCGATTCCTTGGGCTCAGCGGCGGTGGGAGTCAAAGAGGGCCACCTTCTTATACCAGTTGGCGACCTTGGTGGGGGGTTTCTCTATCTGGAGAACATCGAACATCAGGTCTTCAGGAATACCCGCAGAGTAATAGGAGACTAAGACTGAATCGTCAGTCACTCCTGCAATAGACACCTTGGACCTGAACTGGGTGGTGTAGTTAGCCAAAGAAGGGGAAAACTCGCCCTTCTTTCCAGGGATCATTCGCTTAGTGGCAAGCCAAGTGAGCGCGTTGGTAACCAATTCTGAGTGAGAGAAAATGGCTTCAAAGTTGGAGACAAAGTCAGACCACTTCCCGAGAGAGAAGCCTCCACCTGAGATCTTGGATTCTCGGAAGGTATCAGCCCATGTGGATGCTGTACCTTTCTTCATGAAGGAGAGTGCGTAGGTGATTCGCCTAGCATCGTTGTTGTATATCTCGGCGTTGATGGATAGGTACAGTTGTACCGAACGAAGCCAGGGCTTCGCTTTCGTGAGGTTTCCGTCGAAGTCCTCGGGGACCCCGAGACGGATTTCTGTGGGCTTGGTTCCCATAATGGGAGTCTGAGGTTGGGGCTGAGGGGCAGCGGGTGCCGTGACTGGGAAAATCTGACTGCTCTGAGTGATCGGAGTCGGTGACGGTGGGGTGGGGCTTTGAGGGATAACTGCGCCTGCAGAGAGCTGGTGCAACAGTAGTCTAGAGAGTTCTTGTGATTCTGCTTCTTCTTCGGAAGAGTGTAGCTCAAGATCGAGGTCAGGGTTATCAGAGCCCTCAGTGGTGGCTTCTGAGTCCGATGATTCTGAGGATTCAGCGGTTAGCTGTTCTGTGGCTCTCCATGAGGTGGAGATCGGTGGCGGTCGGGCTGAGGAGGAGGGCCTACTCGATGGTAGCCGCGATGTGGTAAGCTAGAGCTTTTGTTACGCTTGGCCTGGGTAGGGTCGAGCATAGACTCAAGGGAAGTTCTGGGACTAAGAGAGTACCAGCGTTCTTGACGCTACGGTATGACTAAGAACCTTCGGGTGAGGTATCTGCTCACGAAGAGCACACTTGTTACGAGTTGACCTGACCCCGTTCATTTCATTTCTTTATTTTACCTAGCTTAGTCTCGATGGATCGCTATCCATCTCGTCTGGCATCACCCAGACTACTCTCGCGCAGCATGTAGGTCGATACTCCCACGGACTGCATCTTTTCTTCATTTCCGACTAATGACCCCGCTGTCATTGTCGCTTCAGGCCGTTCCGGCCACTTCTTCGTTTCATGATAATCGTTGATCGACAGCTGCTTCTGATCAACATTGATCGACAGATCCACAGCGGATGTGACTCGTTTCGACTCACCCCGAGTCTTTACGATTCCCCGAGTCACATCTCTCTTCATCCTGCATCGACCCGTCTCTTCTACGGGCTTCCATGACTTTCCATAACTCTCGTATATAAACCATAGTCTCTACGCCTGTATTCCCTAAGCTAGAGCTACTCAATCATACTCTTGAGATAACTCCTACGCTCAATCTCCCAAGACTGGGATAAGTCTTGTCCTCATCGGACTCACCGTATCCTTCAACGCTGAGCATGCTCTTCATGAGCAGATACCTCGCCCAAAGGCTCCTAGTCGTACCGTAGCGTCTAGAACGCTGGTACTCTCCTAGTCTTAGAATCCCCTTGAGTCTACGCTCGACCCTACCCGGGCCAAGCATAACAAAAGCTCTAGCTTACCACGTTGCGGCTACCATCGAGTAGGCCCTCCTCCTCAGCCCGACCGCCACCGATCTCCACCTCGTGGAGAGCCACAGAATCACCAGATCCCGAATCCTCAGCCTCAGAAGCATCGGACTCAGAAGCACCCACCAAGGGCTCTGATAACCCCGACCTAGACCTCGAGCTACGCTCTCCCACCGAGGAAGCAGAATCCCAAGAACTCTCTAGACTACTGTCTCACCAGCTTTCAGCCGGAGCAGTTATCCCTCGTAGCCCCACCCCACCGTCACTGACACCAATTGCTCAAAGCGGTCACATATTCCCAGCAACGGCACCTCCAGCACCCCAGCCCCAGACCCCAGTCATGGGAACTAAACCCACAGAAATCCGCCTCGGAGTCCCAGAAGACTTCGACGGAAACCTCGCAAAGGCGAAGCCCTGGCTTCGCTCGGTACAGTTGTACCTCTCGATCAACGCAGAAATCTACAACGACGATGCTAGGCGAATCGCCTATGCACTATCCTTCATGAAGAAAGGTACAGCATCCACATGGGCTGATACCTTCCGAGAATCCAAGATCTCAGGCGGAGGCTTCTCTCTCGGGAAGTGGTCCGACTTTGTCTCTGACTTTGAAGCTGTATTCTCTCACTCGGAGTCGGCTACCAATGCGCTCACTTGGCTAGCCACCAAGCGAATGATCCCTGGAAAGAAGGGCGAGTTCTCCCCTTCTTTGGCTAGTTACACCGCCCAGTTTAGGTCCAAGGTATCTGTCGCAGGAGTAACTGATGAAGCGGTTCTAGTCTCCTACTACTCTGCGGGTATACCCGAGGAACTAATGTTCGACGTTCTCCGAATGGAGAAACCCCCCACCAAGGTTGCCGACTGGTATAAGAAGGTAGCCCTCTTTGACTCTCACCGCCGCCGAGCCCGAGGGATCGCACAGCAACATAAGAAACCCGGCACTTCATACATACCCACTTACTCGAAGAAGGAAGAGAAAGACCCCAATGCCATGGACGTCGATGCGGTCCGACTTCCCCCCAAGCTCACTGAAGCCGAAAGGCAGAAGTGCTTCAAGGAAGGCCGCTGCCTCCAATGCCGCCAAACCGGCCATATGGCAAAGGAGTGCAAGGTCTACGACTTGCCCAAGAACCCCAAGAAGACTCGTAAGGTAAAGAAGGATGACGTGCCTGAGCTAGCTGACTGCGAGGAAGACGATGACGAAGTCGAGTCAGTAGCTAGGATCTCCTTCACCCGCAAGGATTTTTAGAACGGAGGACCCTGTCAACGCGGACTCCTCCTAGGTGTGCCAATGTACTTGTATCTGAGACCCACAAATCTATGCAGATCCCAGTCCAGCTCATTGTACCTGTGCACTCGCTCAAAGCCGTTGACACCCGTGCCCTGATCGACAGTGGCGCCGACATCTCTTGCATCGACTGGGACTTCGTGCAAAAGCACAAGCTCCCCACCACTCGACTACCGAAACCCATCCCAGTTCGGAACGTCGACCAATCTACCAACGCTCATGGAGCCATCCGGTTCACCTGTACCCTCTACGCCAACACTGGAGGGATCACTCAGAAGGTCCTCTTCCACGTCATGTCTTGCGGAAGCAAGAATGTCATCCTTGGACTCCCCTGGTTACGCGCTACCAACCCCACGATCGACTGGGTTAAACAGACAATCGACATCCCAGAATCCTGTGATCAATCCAAGGTTCTTTTTCAGGAACACAATGTCGCTACCTCCGAACACAGCGACCAATTCAAAAGACCCAGCTTCGACTGGACCCCCCCACGCCAAGTTAAGGTCAACTGCGTTGACCATGCCCGACTCTACGAATACCTTGACGAAGAAACGGAGAACGAGTTCTGTCAGAGAGCTCATGATCATTATAGAATTGGTCGTATCCAACGGTGTGGATCACGATTCTACCCCCTAGGTTCTCCGGTCATCGCCAAGATCACCTCCACTATGCAGCTCGCACAAGCGGAATTCAACAAGAAACCCGAGGTCACCCTTCCAGTGGAGTATGAGCAGTTCTGGAAGGTGTTCGAAGAACGACCAATTGGACAACTCCCACCGGAACGGACTTACGACCACAAGATCAACCTTAAAGAAGGCTTCGAACCCAAGATCGGCAAGCTATATCCGCTATCCCCGCGCGAACGCGAAGCCACCGAGGCCTTCCTAGAAGAGAACCTCCAGTCCGGTGCTATCCGCCCCTCAAACTCCCCCCAAGCATCCCCTTTCTTCTTTGTCCAGAAGAAAGAACTCGACGCCAATGGCAACCCCAAGCTCCGGCCTTGCATGGACTACTGGAAACTCAACGACCAGATGATCCGGGATGCGTACCCCTTACCTCGGATCGATGACCTCATCAACAAGGTGCAAGACGCTAAGGTCTTCACCAAGTTCGATGTTAGATGGGGCTACAACAACGTCTGAATCAAGGAAGGACACCAATGGAAAGGCGCCTTCCTCACTCACAAGGGCCTCTTCGAACCAATGGTCATGTTCTTTGGCATGACTAACTCCCCCGCCACATTCCAGCGATTCATGAACGACTTGTTCAGAGACATGATCTCGGAAGGATGGCTCATCATCTATATGGACGACCTTCTCATCTTCTCCCCCAACGACCAACTCCATACAGAACGAACTAAGCGAGTTCTCCAGCAGATGGAAGAACTCGACCTTCATCTTCGCCTGTCCAAGTGTTCCTTTGCTACGGAACAAGTGGACTACCTCGGCATGATCCTCTCACCCGGAAAGCTCACTATGGACCCTGTCAAACTTGATGGAATCACCTCCTGGCCTGCGCCCACCTCAGTCAAAGAAGTCTGGTCTTTCCTAGGATTTGCCAACTACTACCGGCAGTTCATCCCGGACTATTCTACCATAGCTCGCCCTCTCATCGATCTTACCAAGAAGACCCAACCTTGGCATTGGGACGCTCCACAAGAGGCCGCATTCCTTCAGTTGAAGGAACTCTTCCTTTCAAAGCCCATGCTCCGACTCCCCGACCCCAGCGCACCATTCGCCATCGTGACTGACGCCTCCGGCGTGGCCATGGGTGGTATCCTACTCCAAACGGACGAGAACGGTGCCTGGCATCCCTGCTCCTATCTCTCCCAATTGTTCTCCCCAGCAGAACGAAACTACGACATCCACGACCGCGAACTTCTCGCCATCATCCACGCATTGAAGTCTTGGTGGCACCTCCTCCATGGGTCATCCTATCCGGTTCAGGTCTTCACCGACCATAAGAACCTTACCTACTTCCATGCCCCCCAGAACCTCAACCGTCGACAAGCCTGCTGGCTGTTAGACCTTGCGGACTTCGACTACAAGATGATCCATGTCCCTGGTTCCCTCCTCGCCGGTCTGGATGCCCTGTCAAGACGCCCAGACTTCCTCACCCACACGCCGGACAACACTCAGACCGTCCTCCTCCCGGACTCTATCTTTGTCCACCTCATTGACTCCGCCCTGCAAAACCACATTAAGACCACGTCGAAAGACGACCCTTTGTACCTCCAGACTCTCCAAGCCTTTGATGGCTCTATTCCCCCCACCTTCTGCTCCCGCCTTAGTGACTGGCAGCTTCACGAAGGCGTCCTGACGTATCAAGATCACATCTATATTCCCCCTGTTGCCAGACTGCGTAAGTCCATCCTCCAACGTTGTCACGACCATGAGTCTGCTGGTCACCCAGGGTTTCTTAAGACTCAACAGCTCGTTGCGAGCGAGTTCTGGTGGCCTGGTTTGGCCCAGTACGTTCGCAAGTATGTCGAGGGCTGTGCCCTCTGCCAGCAACACAAGGTCAACACCCACCCCACGACCCCTCCGCTCACGCCCAACCGGTCTACCGCCATGCACCCGTTCCAACAGATCTCCTGTGACATGATCACGGATCTCCCCGAGTCCAATGGTTTCACAGCTGTAATAGTCTGGGCCGACTACGCATCTTCGAAGGGGGCTATTTTCTGCCCAACTACTAAGACTGCCACTGCGGAAGATGTCGCCACCCTCTACTTTAAGAAGGTTTACCCCAGATTCGGCCTCTATGAGAAAATCATCTCTGATTGAGGCCCTCAGTTCGCTTCTCGCTTCGCAAAAGAACTTGGTAGGCTTCTCGGATGTTCCCTTGCGTTATCCACCGCATATCACCCCCAGACTGATGGGGAAACGGAACGGATCAATCAAGAACTCGAGACGTACCTGCGGATCTTTGCGGGGAACAGCCCCACCACGTGGGCTGATCGGCTGATCCATGCCGAATTTGCTCACAATCACCGCCCTCATTCCGTCACCAGAAAATCCCCGTTTTACCTAATGATGGGATACGAACCCACTCTGGTCCCCACTGTCCTCCCCCTCACGGACCTTCCCGCCGTGGAAGATTGTATCAAGGAACTTACCACAGCCCGCCAAGAAGCCCTTGCTGCGCACAAACTAGCTAGGCAAGTCATGGCTTCTCGGAACAAAAAGAATTTCACCCCATTCGAGAAAGGCGATCAGGTCTGGCTCGAAGCCAGAAATTTGAAACGTAACCTGACTCACCCGAAATTCGCCCCAAAACGTGAGGGACCCTTTACCATTACAAAGGTACTGTCTCCGATCACGTATCAACTCCACCTCCCCAAGACATGGAAAATACACCTGGTCTTCCACGCCTCACTCCTCACCCCGTACAAGGAAAACTCCGTGCACGGCCCCAACTTCCCATCACCCCCACCTGATCTTATCGATGGTGAAGAACAGTATGAAATTGAAAAAATCGTACGACACTGGGGCTCCGCTGTCAACCGCCAGTTCCTTGTCCGCTGGCACGGTTTCACCGCCTCTGATGACACCTGGCTCCCGGAACGGGAGTTCAAACACGCCCAAGCAACCCTCCGAAGCTATAAGAAGCTTCACCCCAAGGTCTTTCCTCCTTAGAACTCTACGCGCTGGTCTCTACGTGAGAATTACCAACCGAGCTCTAAACGACCTTCATATCTTTCATAACAATGTCTTACTCCCCCTCGACCGAGTCTTCCCTTACCGAGTCCTCGCTCACCTTCACCGACTCTGCTCTCCCCTCTCTTGAGGGAGTCAATGATTCCTCTGCCCTTGCCCAGGAACTCTCCGTTCCTACCATTCACCCTCCTATGGTCCTCGCCGAGGACTCCTCTAGTAACGTTGCCACCCCAGGGTGGAACACCAAACCCCTCCCCTGGCCCTCTGTCCTCAAACAGGAAGAGAAGCCAAAGACTATCCTATCCGTTAACGTACCCCGATTTGCATACACCCTCCGATCCGACCTGCTGTCCTGCGAGTCCGGATGACTCCTCCAGACCCGACTCCGAGACTCCCGCCTGGCCGCTACCATGCAGGCCCATTTAGATGTAGACTCCCCTTTAGAATCTCTGTACTTAGCCTTTTTACAGGTCTCTCGTCTTGACCCTATCGCTTCATTCACCTCCGCCAATGCCCAGTCGGAGTTCTTCTCCACCCAGCTCCGCCTTGTAGCCCGCCGCATCCGCTCATACCTCCTATCCGCCATGCACCAGCTTGATATGCTGGACTTTGTCACCGACATTGAACGCTATTCACAGGATCTTGCCAGGGCAGGTCTCCCTCTTCCACCCGTTCGACCCCCACTCCCAGTCGAGACTATTTTGGTTCCCTCCCCCGCCGAGCCCGCCGCTCCGACGCCGTCTGCGTCGTCTTCTCTGCTGTCCCCCAGCGAGGTGAACCTCATCGACCGACTCGAATGTGTCCACCTCATGAACGAAGGTGAGATCAGTCTCAGCCCCGATCACCCCCTCTACAATGCATCCTGTTTTCACTGTCACCGCCTTGGACACTGGCGCATCGACTGCCCAGAGTACAAGTGCCCGTTCTGTCTCTGCATGCGCCCCGGGCATATTCAGAACCAGTGCCCACTCCGTCGTCATCCCCGTCCCGCAACCCCGTCCTCATCATCCCAATCCTCTAGCTCCTTCCACTCCTTGCGACGGTCGCACCGTCCGTGCCCTCGCCCGCTTGCATCCCACATTCAGGATGAGCCAGAGGTCGACTTCACGGATGACGTGTGGGATGACACCGCCTACGCCAACGTCACTGGTTCCCCCAACAGGGGCTACATTGATCTCTAGTTACCCTCAAGTGGCATTGAAGAGCGCAAGAAGGGGGTAATGTTACGAGTTGACCTGGCCCCGTTCATTTCATTTCTTTATTTTACCTAGCTTAGTCTCGATGGATCACTATCCATCTCGTCTGGCATCACCCAGACTACTCTCGCGCAGCATGTAGGTCGATACTCCCACGGACTGCATCTTTTCTTCATTTCCGACTAATGACCCTGCTGTCGTTGTCGCTTCAGGCCATTCTGGCCACTTCTTCGTTTCATGATAATCATTGATCGACAGCTGCTTCTGATCAACATTGATCAACAGATCCGCAGCGGATGTGACTCGTTTCGACTCACCCCGAGTCTTTACGATTCCCCGAGTCACATCTCTCTTCATCCCGCATCGACCCGTCTCTTCTACGGGCTTCCATGACTTTCCATAACTCTCGTATATAAACCGTAGTCTCTACGCCTGTATTCCCTAAGCTAGAGCTACTTAATCATACTCTTGAGATAACTCCTACGCTCAATCTCCCAAGACCAGGATAAGTCTTGTCCTCATCGGACTCACCGTATCCTTCAATGCTGAGCATGCTCTTCATGAGCAGATACCTCGCCCAAAGGCTCCTAGTCGTACCGTAGCGTCTAGAACGCTGGTACTCTCCTAGTCTTAGAATCCCCTTGAGTCTACGCTCGACCCTACCCGGGCCAAGCGTAACAACACTCAGCGTCAAAGGATACGATGAGTCCGAGTAGGACGAGTCTTATCCCGGTCTTGGGAGATCGAGCATAGGAGTTATCTCAAGAATATGATTGAGTAGCTCTAGCTTAGGGAATACAAGCGCAGAGACTACGGTTTATATATGCGAGTCATAGAAGGTCATGGAAACCCGTAGAAGAGACAGATAAACGAGGGATGAAAGGAGATGTGACTCAGGGAATCGTAAGGACTCGGGATGAGTCGAAACAAGTCACATCCGCTGCGGATCTGTCGATCAGTGTCGATCAGAAGCAGCTGTCGATCAAAGATTATCATGAAATGAAGAAGTGGCTGGAACGGCCCGAAGCGACAATGACAGCGGAGTCATTAGTCGGAAATGAAGAAAAGATGCGGTCCGTGGGAGTATCGACCTACGTGCCATGCAGGAGCAGTCTGGGTAGCACCAGACGAGATGGATAGCGATCCATCGAGACTAAGCTAAGTAAAAGAAAAGAAAAGAAATAAACGGGGCCAGGTCAACTTGTAACAGGGGGGGAGTTAGTGAGTCCGAAGAACATGACATTGGGTTTGAACAATCCCTGGTGCATAATGAAGGCAGCTTTCCACTGGTCTCCTTCCTTGATACGAACATTGTTATACCCCCATCGGACGTCTATCTTGGTGAATACTTTCACTCCTCGAATTCAGTCCATGAAGTCTTGGAGGAGGGGGAGTGGATATGCATCACGGATGGTTTGTTTGTTCAGTTGTCGATAGTCCTGGCAAGGGCATAGACTGGGTTTCTGCCTGGGTTGAGCCTTCTTCTTGACGAAGAAGAAGGGAGAAGCCTGAGAGGATTTCGAAGGGGAGATCTTTCCAGAAGCTAAGTTCTCATCTATGAACTTGTTCATAGCTTGTCGTTCATCAGTGAAGAGGGGGTAGATTTTGGCAATATGGGGAATAAAACTCTCCTTGAGATTTATGGCATGGTCGTAGGGATGAGATGGGGGAAGCACGTTTGTGGCCTCTTCAGCAAAGACTTCCTTATATCTGAGGTATTCTTCAGGAAGCAAGGAGGCCACTGGTGCATCAGGGGAGAGCACCAGGGTGGATGCTATGGAGAGGCGAGAGATGACGGGAGCTGGGATGAATCGCGAGCCACATCTAATGATTCGGTTGATGGTATACTGGTCATGGGCTCGGGTTAGGAAATCGCATTCATCTTCCCATCTGTTGTAGGCGTAGAGACATTTGTCCTGCACTGAATTGACAAAAACATGACAAGGTGGTGGTTTCTGAGGGACGATGAGTTTTTCTTGACGTTGGTATGCCCCTTGATGAAGAGAAAAGAGGAGTTTGGACTCGTCAGTGGTCTCAGCAATCTGCAGGGTTCTCTTTTCCCAGTCAATGGTGGGGTTGACCTTTTAAAGCCACGGGATCCCGAGAAAGAGGTTATCCTTACTCAAGTGCATGACATGTCAAGAGATCCAATGTATGAGTCCCTTGGTGGAGATAAAAAGGTCAGCCATATACCGGATGGTTCCTTTGTTATTGGTAGTTCCGTCAGCATTCTTGGCATAGACTGGGTGGTCAAGTTTAGTCAGGGGAATTTTGTGTTTCTTGGCAAAGCCCCAATCGAGACAGCAAACATCAGCTCCACTGTTGACTAAGGCTCGGGTGTCAACAGTTTGCAAGGTGTGCGAAGGGATAATAACTTGTACTGGAATTTGCATGGATTTCGTAGTAGAAGTTACAAGTACCAAAGCACTAGGGGACGTAGATGTTGAAACAGGTCCCCGCTTTAAAAATCCTGGGAGAAGGCAATTCTTCGAACAGCTACCCCTTCTTCATCTTCATCAGCATCATCAGGGATTTCTTCCAACTTGGGAAGGTCCAAGGTGGTGATCGCCTTGACCGCGAGTTTCTTTCCTTTGGAGCTAGAGAACCTTGGGCAATTAGTGGAGAGATGTCCTCCCTCTCGACAGCAGAAGCAGAGGTTGTTTTTGACACAGCATTTTCATTCAGCAGGGGTTAACTTGGGGATGGGAGCAGTTCGGATGATGTCTACTTCCATGGTGTCCGGATCTGGGACAGCTGCTTTGGGAGTAGAAGGGATTCCATGAAAGACCTTTCCACTTCCTCGTTTCATCAGATCCCAAGCTCACTCTTTCATAGCCATGAAGTGAGCTGCCTTGGTGTACCAGTCTTCAATTTTGTCGGGAGGAGTTTCCATGCTTTGGATTTTCCACATGAGGGGTTCAGGGATTCCGATGGCGTAGTAGCTAATGAGGACGTTGGCATCAGTGACCTTTGAGATTGCTACGTGATTTTGGAAGCGGGTAGTGTATTCGGTGAGAGAGAGGGAGTAGTCTCTGTGCCTATTCTTGACCATCTTGGTCATTGCTAGCCAGTGAAGGCTGGAGGCAATGGTGTCCTTTCAGACGAAGGACTTAGAAAAGGAGTCACAAAAGTCAGCAAAGGTTCCCAGGTTGAGCATGGCCTGAGCAAGGATCTTTTGTCTAAATGTGGTGGCCCAGACCTTGGCCGATCCTTTCTTTATGAAGGATAGAGCATAAGCTACCTTTTTGGTGTCGGAGTCATAGACTTCGGAGTTTACTGCTAAGTAGAAGATGACCATCCTGAGCCAATCTTCAGCTTTGACAAATGATCCATCAAAGTCCTTGGGGGTTCCAAGGCAGAGCTTGGTGGGTTTGGAAGTTGGAGCAGCTGGCATTGCTGGGAGAGCAGGGGTGATTGGTGGGGGTGGGTAGGAAAGGGGAAATCCTCTGAAGGGGGGGTTACAGGCTCAGGGGGTTGGCGAAGGCAGGATTGGTTCCCTGGGGATAGTAAGCCCAGAGGAGAACTGGTGTCGAAGGGTAAGCTCTTCTTCAGGTCTGAAGAGAGTATCGAGGTCTAGGTCCAGGTTGGTATCCAGGGAGGATGCAGTGTCTTGGGGGGCTTCCGACTCAGATAAGTCGGTAGGAGGGGGGTCCTGAGGTCTGGACCAGCAGGGGTCAATGGTGGGGCGTTGGGACACTATGGTTGTTCAAGGGTCAAGGATTTGAGGGATCTGCTCACGGAGAGCACACTTGAGAATCAAGTGAAGTTAATGGAGCTACGACGGAGGTAGTCCACACAAGAAGGAAGCTTGATCTTTTGTTATGCTTTGCTGTGGGCTAGGCATGATCTCAAAGGAGTCAAGCAGACATGGGTGGTGTCGGAAGCTTGGACAACACAGAGTACCTCTAGCTGTGGTGCTACTAGAGAGCTTCCCTTGCTGTGGTAGCGAAGGGTGGACAGAGGCGATGGAGATCAGATGAAGTCCACAAGAACTTGTTGATTGAGAAGATCAAGCTTAGAGTTACAGGTCGAGTGCTACAGTTTAAATAGGGGAGCCATGGTAAAGAGATAGAATGGAATGGAACATTGGAGAACACTGATGAGTCAGGCATAGAACTGTGTAGAACGCTGAGGAACAAGGGTGAGTCAGTGTATATGAGTGCATGAGTAATACAAAGATCAAAGACATTGTCTGGCGGAGCTCGAACGGTGAGACAACGGTGTACAAAGCGAAAGGTAGGCATAAGGGAAAGGTAGTAGACAAGGGAGAGGAAAAACGTAACAGGTATGATGCTCCAACCACCAAAAAAATAAGTGCAATTTTTTAGTCATCATGTGTGCAATTTCTGTCTTGTGTGCATTTTTAGTCACATTGTGTGTGCAATTTTTGCCTTGCCAGTGTGCAAACTTTTTTTTCTCATCAAGGGACAAAAAATTCAAGTATATATATATATTTTAAGGAAAACAATAATTCATATAATTCATGTCATAGAGCCACAGTGTGCAGGAGCCACTGCACAATGCACACAATTGTGCACTTTGTGTGGTTGCTACTGCACACTGAGGATGAGAGTGATGAGGACAAGAATAGGGAAGGAGACAAGGATGTGAGGGTGAGGGTGTGCAGGAGCGACCACACCATGCATGCAATTGTGTGCATTGTGTGATTGCTGCTGCACATTCAGGGTGAGGATAAGAGGAGGGGATGCAGATGAGGAAGATGGAAGTGAGGTGAAGCAAGATGAGGGTGTGCAGGAGGGCAGATGAGGAGGGTACACCCAGGGAGGGGGTGACAGTAAGGCAAGGGTGAGGGTGTTGGCATGGGCATGCAGAAGCCACTGCACAACATGCATGATTGTGTGTTGTGGGGTCACTACTGCATGCTCTGAGCAAGGATGAGGGGCCTGGGAACATGGGATGAGGGCAACAATGAGGGTGACAATGGGGAATGGGAACAGAGACAAGGATGGGCCAACAGACAGGGTGATGGTGAGTGAGGATGAGAGGGATGCAGGATGGCAATGGGAGACAAGATGGTGACAGTGAGATGAGAGGGACAGTGAGACAAGGAGGACAGACTCACAAGGAGGCAGCAACAGTAAGATGGTGAGATGAGGGAGACAGTCCAGAAGACAGCGAGATGAAGGAGATGCAGCAAGACAGGGGCTGTTATGCGTGACCCGGGCAGGGTCACGCATAGACCTGAGGGGAAGCCACCTTCTAAGACTCGGGCTATAGTAGTCCGGGTAACAGACTACTAGAGATGAGTGGAGGCGCGAGAAGGTGAGTTCTCATGTTCTAAGGCTACATGGTAGGTGGCTGGGTTGAGGGTCGAGACGGCCTTCAGGCAGGAGTTCTGGTGAAGGCGTTGAGATTACTAGGGAGTCTATGAATCTAGGAGTGTATGGTGATCTAGGTTCAGGTAGACTAAGCTAAGGTATGGAGGACTATGGAGTGCCTATTATATAGGGGTCGAGTGTGCGCACAGACCGGGCATCTAAGTAAGGGAACCGGCTGTGGTATAGCTAAGTAGGGGAGATGTGCCGAATGGATGAGGGGTGCACATCTCTAAAGGAAACGGTGAAGTATGACTCAGCGAATGGTAAATGAAATGAGTCATACGCACTGCGGATCTGTCGATCAGGAAGCGTCCTATCGATCAATGATCTCGGCTAAGCGAGAGAAGCATCGCCTTCAGTGGTAGTAGAAGGGATGCGCGAGGCGAGGTTCTAAGAAAGGCTAAAGCTAAAGGAAGGCGTGTACGCCATTGTCAAGGATAGGACTCGGATAGGAGATAGCCAGGGATACGTGAGTGTTCCTACCGAGGGTCTGGCATAGGGTCCGGTCGAGAGGCTGGAGCTCAGCTGGGGAGCCAAGGGACTGGGGCAGGTTCTGTAAGAGAACCGGTGGACTGGGACCAAGGACAGAGGAGTCCGAGGACAGTGTGCATGTTTGGGGTGAGGCCCGAAAGGATCAGTGCATGGCGTGGGTGCAAGGCCAGGCCGAGGAGAGGGTCCAAGGTTGGACTTGGCAGAGGAGGTTCTGGGATGATGTCAGAGGTCTGGGACAGAGGCAATGCGGCATACTGTCGGTCCATGAGTGGACTACGTCAGGGGCCTGGGCAGGGAGTCTAGGAGTGGACTGTTGGAGTCCCGGTGCTAAGGCTAGAGACGGGGTCTCGGAGGGATGCTCAATTGGTGATGCTCACAGAGAGACCAGCACTATGAGACTTAGGGGTTCCAGTCAGGCGGAACGGACTATGATCAGGGGAGAGCCAGGATGGGCTCGACGTGGGGACTGAGCAAGGGAGTGCTCAGTGGGTTCTCGGTAGTGCGTATGCATGTAGTCCGGTGGGGACTAACGGTGGGCTGGCTGGCTGGGTAAGCCAGGACTAGGCTAAGTGAGGGACGAGGTATGGCTGGGTAGGCCATGACTAGGACTAAGCGAGGAAAAAGTGTAGGGGCACGATGAATCATAACAGGGGCAATGGCAAGAAGGAGGGGGATGATGTGGTAGTAAGGGCATGCAGGAGTAACTGCACAACATGCACAGTTGTGCACATTGTGTCATCATTATAGCTGCATGCTCAGGGAGGGAGACATGGGGAGCAAATGCAAGGAGTCACCAAGGACTTGGATGCCAGTGGGGGACAGGGATGAAAAGAGGGCTGGGGTGAGTGCTTGAGCCCAGTGAGGGTGTGCAGGAGCAACTGCACAACATGCACAGCTGTGCATGTTGTGTTGTCACTGCTGCATGCTCAGAGCAAGGGGGATGATGCAGTATGCCCACTGGGGGTGAGGATGACAAGGATGAGGCAGGAGTAGCGCCTGGTGATGGCAAAGTGCTCAGCTAGCTGACTCACAGCCATAAGTCACAGCTTAGCACAACTCAGCTCGGTTTTATAAGCTGCGGCAACACAGCCCACCAGGCCCTGGTCACCTGACAAGCACTGAAGCTGTGACTTACCATATTTGGGTACGGGTGACGGATCACATGATCAGGGATCATGTCATCCGTGGGTTTGATCATGACATAAAGACTAAGTATTGCGCACATGATGTGACTAAAAACGCACGCAAGACAGAAATCGCGCACATGATGACTAAAAAATCGCGCTTATTTTTTTGGCGGTTGGAGCGTCATATCTTGGAGCCACTGTGCGCATGAATGTTGCAGGAACGTGGATGCATGCAATACCGTTCGAGTCGACCCATGCGTTACTGCGGGCCATAACAACAATACCAATAAACCTTCCTTAGCTCCTGGTAAGAACGAAAAACTCGTGTTGAACATGATGTATTCCGTTCTGATCACCACCACCAGTACGTTTATGAAGTCCGATGATTGGATCACGTCCTGTGCATCAACGCCACTAAAAGCGTTCTTTCAGGCTCGCAGGTTGTCCGTCGCCGTACGGAGGCTCCACTGCCAGAGCAACCCACCTATGTAAAGTCCCTGGATGTCGTTGATCAATCCGCCGCAGCGGTACTTATAGGATGTGATGAAGCAATGTATTGTCACTCTGCTGCCCGTCTGCAACATCATGACTCCTGTTGCCCCTATACTCGTGGTAAATCGCATTGACATATGATGCAATGGACAAGGCTAAGGGACTTTGCGTGGTGCACTAGGCTGGTGGAGGGCCATCGGGGCTCGTTGTTGCGCTCACATTGTTACAGAACCACGTCCCCGTTCGAATCATCGACAAGGAACCTCACTATCATATCGGCCAGCGCGGTCACGGACTCTGGGTAAGCCCCGACAAATAGACCACGTGCCGATGGACACTAATAAGTGGTTTATCGTGTCG
>JBBPSV010000317.1:0-21366 GCA_038093795.1 Retiboletus fuscus
TGAAACCGGTTTTGCAACCGTGTGCAACCGATATGGACCGGTTGCCATCGGTCTCGGTTGCAGTTGCCCCCATTTTGGGATGCCTTGCAACCGGTTTCGGTCCGGTTGCCCCTAAAAAAAAAAAAAAACCGGACCGGACCGGACTTTAAATCACTAAAGGTGTTTGCTGCACAACAGTGGAACTGACCAACTTGAAGCAACTGCGTACATGGTTCCATTGGAGGGCCAATCACTCATGTCGCAGTTGTGTCCAACAAAAGAGCACATCTGTATTTGAACAGGCTATTGAGGGAAAAAAATCACGTATTCTCAGTGAAGCTGAACTCTATTCACTTGAATACTATGAGGACTGCATCAAGCCTCTCATCGACGAAGAACAAGCTGCTGGTAGGATTATGGCTCATGGGGAAAAGCTGGCAGCCATTCGCAGGTTCTCCAAGTCACTTCTCGAGGCTGAGGACGACACAGTGAAAGCAAAAATACACGAAATGTACGAGCTACAGAAGCAGAAAAAGAAGGGCGAGGATGACTCCATTGAGGGGGTTCGTGATCCTGTGGTTATTCAGCAGTAAGTCTCATTGTTTTCTCTGTATTAACCAAACTCATGAACTCAGAGCGATTGATGACCTGCCTGCCGGGCTTGTGCGTGTGGCCAAAATCATCAAACAGCGGACTGGCTTTGCAGTTTCTTTTATTTGTGCTGGTCCAGATCCATCCAGAAATTGGGAGATAACATCGTTATTGTAAGTATTCTGATAGCTCGCAATTGTTCGATAGCTTACCATATTGTAGGTGTCATCCTGATGAGACCTCCCAAGGCCACTCCTTCACATCCCTATTCCCAAAGGAAGAGGATGGCATCCTCTCAGCGTTTCAACAGTTTGCTGAGGATTTGTTTCGTAAGTGAACAACTGCTGGTGAAATGTAGTCACTTGGCTTACCCTCTGGGTAGCTCCCAAAATGCGGAAGCCTCAGGACACTCAAAACTTTAACACTTCCAGCGACTTCGAGTCCAAGATGGAGGAGAGTACAGCTGCTATAGATTTCCCTGACAACATGGAGATTAGTGGTAGTGGCATTGAAGATGAAGTCGACACAGACCAAGCGCCAGAGGAGTTCACTGAGCCTGAAGAAGAACTTGAGATAGAAATGGTGGAGGAGGAAGAGGGGGACGAAGGTGAAAACATGGTGGGTGGAGAACTCATGCATTGATGATTGTTTGGCTTTTAACATTGCTATTGTAGGGCATTGATGCATCACATGCTAAAGTTGATGCATCAGTCCACTCAGTGGATGCTACACAGCCAGTTAGTGGTACATCAATGTCAACACTGGCACTCCTGTTGGATGCATCATTTACGGGCAGTCAGGTAAGCTGATGCACTACTATCTAATCTCATTGACTAATTCGCATCGAAGCCACATGACCACGGCATGTCAGCGTCGATGGGTCTAGGCCTCAACATGAATATGATGGGCCCACCGTTAGGGCTTCTAGGGAGCCAAGCTGCTCCATATAGCTCTGACCCCGCAGCACTCACTATCAACACGAACACCATGGATGGCTTCTTACTGGGAACTTTCGGCATGGAATTGGTCAACCCGACCCCTTTCGGCTATAATGGCTCATCGACCAGCTATCACAATAGCGGTGGAGTGCCAGGCTTTTCATTCACTAGTATGCTGAACAACACATGGGACTTCTCAGGAATAAATCTCGACTCATTCTCCATGCCCATCTCTGCCGAACGTACTACAAACGTGTACCAATGCATCAATGACATGTCCTTGCCCACTCTCCCAGCTGCACCAATGCCTGAAAGCAATGCTGTTACGAGTTGACCTGGCCCGTTCATTTCTTTCATTTCTTTTCCTTAGCTTAGTCTCGATGGATCACTATCCATCTCGTCTGGCGCTACCCAGACTACTCTTGCATGGCACGTAGGTGGATATTCCCATGGATCGCATCTTTCCTTCATTTCCGACCAATGACTCCGCTGTCATTGTCGCTTCGGGCCGTTCTGGCCACTTCTTCGTTTCATGATAATCTTTGATAGACAGCTGCTTCTGATCGACACTGATCGACAGATCCGCAGTGGATGTGACTCGTTTCTACTCATCCCGAGTCCCTATGATTCCCCAAGTCACATCTCCTTTCATCCCTAGTTTGCCCGTCCCTTCTATAGGTTTCCATGACCTCCTATGCCTCGCGTATATAAACCGTAGTTTCTACGCTTGTATCCCTTAAGCTAAAGCTACTCAATCTTACCTTGAGATAACTCCTACGCTCGATCTCCCAAGACAGGGATAAGACTCGTCCTCCTCGGACTCATCGTACCCTTCGACGCTGAGCATGCTCTTCGTGAGCAGATACCTCGCCCGAAGGTCTTCGTCGTACCGTAGCGTCTAGAACGCTGGTACTCCTTAGTTCTTAGAACCTCCCTTGAGTCTACGCTCGACCCTACCCGGGCCAAGCGTAACAAAAGCTCTAGCTTACCACATCGCAGCTACCATCAAGTAGGCCCTCCTCCTCAGCCCGACCGCCACCGATCTCCACCTCGTGGAGAGCCACAGAATCACCAGACCCAGAATCCTCAGCCTCAGAAACATCGGACTCAGAAGCCCCTACTGAAGGCTCTGATAACCCCGACCTCGAACTATGCTCTCCCACCAAGGAAGCAGAATCACAAGAACTCTCTAGACTACTGTCCCACCAGCTTTCAGCCGGCGCAGTTATCCCTCGTAGCCCGACCCCACCGTCACCCACACTGATCGCGCAAAGCAGTCATATATTCCCAGCAACGGCACCACCCGCCCCCCAGCCTCAGACTCCCACCATGGGAACCAAGCCCACTGAAATCCGCCTCGGAGTTCCCGAAGACTTCGACGGAAACCTCTCGAAGGCAAAGCCTTGGCTTCGCTCGGTACAACTGTACCTATCCATCAATGCAGAGATTTACAACGATGATGCTAGGCGAATCGCCTACGCACTTTCCTTCATGAAGAAAGGTATGGCATCCACTTGGGCTGATACCTTTCGAGAATCCAAGATCTCCGGCGGAGGCTTCTCACTCGGGAAGTGGTCCGACTTCGTATCCGACTTCGAAGGAGTTTTCTCCCATTCAGAATCGGTTACCAACGCACTTACTTGGCTCGCCACCAAGCGAATGATCCCAGGAAAGAAGGGTGAACATTCCCCCTCTTTGGCTAACTACACCGCCCAGTTTAGGTCCAAGGTATCAACCGCAGGAGTAACCGACAATTCGGTATTAATCTCCTACTACTCTGTGGGTATACCCGAGGATTTGATGTTCGACGTTCTCCGGATGGAGAAACCTCCCACCACGATCGCCGACTGGTACAAGAAGGTGGCTCTCTTCGACTCTCACCGCCGCCGAGCCTGAGGGATCGCGCAGCAGCACAAGAAACCTGGTACTTCATACGTACCAACTTACTCTAAGAAGGAAGAAAAGGACCCCAACGCCATGGACGTCGACGCGGTCCGTCTTCCCCCTAAACTCACAGAAGCCGAACAGCAGAAGTGTTTCAAGGAAGGCCGCTGCCTCCGATGCTGCCAGACCAGCCATATGGCGAAGGAGTGCAAGGTCTACGATGCGCCCAAGAACCCTAAGAAGACTCGTAAGGTGAAGAAGGACGATTGTCCTGAGCTAGCTGACTGCGAAGATAATGACGAAGTCGAGTCAGTAGCAAGGATCTCCTTCTCCTGCAAGGATTTTTAGAACGGAGGACCCCATCAACGCGGACTCCTCCTACGTGTGCCAATGTACTAGTATCTGAGACTCGCAAATCTATGCAAATCCCAGTTCAGCTCATCGTACCTGTGCACTCTCTCAAAGCCATTGACACCCGCGCCCTCATCGACAGTGGCGCTGATATCTCTTGCATTGACTGGGACTTCGTGCGAAAGCACAAACTCCCCACCACTCGACTACCGAAACCCATCCCAGTTCGGAATGTCGACCAATCCACGAACTCACACGGATCTATCTGCTTTACCTGTACTCTCTACGCCAATACCGGAGGAGTCACGCAGAAGGTCCTTTTTCATGTCATGTCGTGCAGAAGCGAGAACGTTATCCTCGGACTTCCCTGGCTCTGCTCCACCAACCCGACGATTGACTGGTTCAAACAGACGATCGACATACCCGAATCCTGCGACCAATCTAAGACTCTCTTCCAAGAACACAACGTCGCTACCTCTGAGCATAGCGATCGATTCAAGCGACCCAGCTTCGACTGGACTCCCCCTCGCCAAGTCAAGGTCAACTGTGTTGACCACGCCTGACTCTACGAATACCTTGACGAAGAATTGGAGAATGAGTTCTGTCAGAGAGCTCACAATCATTACAGAATTGGCCGAATCCAACGGTGTGGATCGCGATTCTACCCCTTAGGCTCTCCGGTCATCGCCAAGATCACCTCCGCTATGCAGCTCGCACAAGCGGAGTTTAACAAGAAGCCCAAGGTCATCCTCCCAGCGGAGTATGAGCAGTTCCGAAAGGTATTTGAAGAACGACCAATCGGACAACTCCCACCGGAGCGGACTTACGACCACGAGATCAACCTCAAAGAAGGCTTTGAACCCAAGATTGGCAAGCTATATCCACTATCTCCGCGAGAACGTGAAGCCACCGAAGCCTTCTTAGAAGAGAACCTCCGGTCCGGTACTATCCACCCCTCGAACTCCCCCCAAGCATCCCCCTTTTTCTTCGTCCAGAAGAAAGAACTCGACGCCGACGGCAACCCCAAGCTCTGACCCTGCATGGATTATCGGAAGCTCAACGACCAGACAATCCGAGATGCGTACCCCCTACCCCGGATCGACGACCTCATCAATAAGGTGCAAGATGCTAAGGTCTTCACCAAGTTTGACGTCCGATGGGGGTATAACAATGTCCGAATCAAAGAAGGACATCAGTGGAAAGGCACCTTCCTTACCCACAAGGGCCTCTTCGAACCCATGGTCATGTTCTTCGGCATGACCAACTCCCCTGCCACGTTCCAACGCTTCATGAATGATTCGTTCAGGGACATGATCTCCGAAGGGTGGCTCGTCATCTATATGGACGACCTCCTCATCTTTTCCCCTGACGAACAGCTCCACATGGAACGAACGAAGAGAGTTCTCCAGCGGATGGAAGAACTCGACCTTCACCTTCACCTGTCCAAGTGTTCCTTCGCCACTGAACAAGTGGACTACCTTGGCATGGTTCTCTCTCCCGGAAAGCTCGCTATGGACCCCGTCAAACTAGACGGAATCACCTCCTGGCCTGCCCCAACCTCCGTCAAAGAAGTCCGGTCTTTCCTCGGATTTGCCAACTACTACCGGCAATTCATCCCGGACTATTCCACCATCGCTCGCCCCCTCATAGATCTTACTAAGAAAACCCAGCCCTGGCATTGGAATGCAGAGCAAGAGAACGCATTCCTTCGCCTCAAAGAGCTCTTCCTCTCCAAGCCCGTACTCCATCTTCCTGATCCTAGTGCACTGTTCACCGTCGTGACCAACGCTTCCGGCGTGGCCATGGGTGGCATTTTACTCCAGACAGATGAGAACAGGGCTTGGCACCCTTGCTCCTACCTCTCTCAGTCGTTCTCTCCAGCCGAACAGAACTACGACATCCACGACCGAGAGCTTCTCGCCATCATTCGTGCCTTGAAGTCCTGGTGCCACCTCCTTCACGGCTCGTCTACCCCGATCCAGGTCTTCACCGACCACAAGAACCTCACGTATTTCCGCGCCCCCCAGAATCTTAACCGCCAACAAGCCCGCTGGTTATTAGACCTCGTGGACTTCGATTACAAGATGATCCATGTGCCCGGATCCCTCCTCGCTGGGCTGGACGCCCTGTCTTGCTGCCCGGACTTCCTCGCCCATGCACCGGACAACACCCAGACCGTCCTCCTCCCGGATGCTATCTTTGTCCGCCTCATTGACTCTGTGCTCCGGAATCACATCAAGACCACGTCGAAAGACGATCCCTTGTATCTCCAGACTCTCCAAGCCTTCGATGGCTCTATTCCCCCTGCCTTTCGCTCCCGTCTCAGCGACTGGCAGCTCCACGAGGGCATCCTGACCTACCAGGGGCGCATTTATATTCCCCCAGTCAAAGGACTGCGTCAGTCTATTCTCCAGCACTGCCACGACCACGAATCCGCTGGTCATCCCGGCTTCCTCAAGACTTGACAGCTCGTTGCGAGTGAGTTCTGGTGGCCTGGTTTGGCCCAGTACGTTCACAAGTATGTCGAGGGATGTGCCCTTTGTCAGCAGTATAAGGTCAACACCCACCCCATGACCCCCCCGCTCACCCCCAACAAGTCCACCGCCACTCGTCCCTTCCAGCAGATCTCCTGCGACATGATCACGGATCTCCCCAAGTCCAACGGTTTCACGGCTGTAATAGTCTGGGCTGACTACGCGTCTTCGAAGGAGGCTATTTTCTGCCCTACTACCAAAACCACCACTGCGGAGGATGTTGCCATCCTCTATTTTAAGAAGGTCTACTCCCGATTCGGCCTCTATGAGAAGATCATCTCCGATCGAGGCCCCCAGTTTGCTTCTCGCTTTGCAAAAGAACTCGGTAGGCTTCTCGGATGTTCCCTTGCGTTATCCACTGCATATCACCCCCAAACTGATGGGGAAACTGAGCGGATCAATCAGGAACTCGAGACCTACCTACAGATCTTTGCGGGGAACAACCCGACCACGTGGGCTGATCGACTGATCCATGCTGAATTTGCCCACAATCACCGCCCTCATTCCATCACCAGTAAATCCCCGTTTTACCTAATGATGGGATATGAACCTACTCCAGTCCCCACCATCCTCCCCCTCACGGATCTCCCCGCCGTGGAAGATCGTATCAAGGAACTTACCGCTGCCCGTCAAGAAGCCCTTGCTGCGCATGAACTAGCTAGGCAAGTCATGGCTTCTAGAAATAAGAAGAGTTTCACTCCGTTCGAAAAAGGGGATCAGGTCTGGCTCGAGGCCAGAAATTTGAAACGCAACCTGACTCACCCAAAATTTGCCCCAAAACGCGAAGGGCCCTTTACCATTGTCAAGGTACTGTCCCCGATCATGTATCAACTCCGTCTCCCCAAGACGTGGAAAATACACCCGGTCTTCCACGCCTCACTCCTCACCCCCTACAAGGAAAACCCCGTGCATGGCCCCAACTTCCCATCACCTCCACCTGACCTTATCGATGGCGAAGAACAGTACGAAATTGAAAAGATCGTACGACACCAGAGCTCCGCTGTCAACCAGCAGTTCCTAGTCCGATGGCACGGTTTCACCACCTCCGACGACACCTGGCTCCTGGAACGGGAGTTCAAACATGCCCAAGCAGTCCTTCGAAGTTATAAGAAGCTCCACCCCAAGGTCTTCCCTCCTTAGAACTCTACGTGCTGGTCTCTATGTGAGAATCTCCAACCAAGCTCCAACCGACCTTTATATCTCTTATAACATGTCTTACTCCCCGTCCACTGAATCTTCCCTCACCGAATCCTCGTTCGCCGATGCCACTCTCCCCTCACTCAAGGGCGTCGATGACTCTTCCCCTCTTGCTCAGGAACTCTCTGTTCCTACCATCCACCCCCCCATGGTCCTTGCAGACGACTGCATCAGTACCGAAGCCACCCCCAGGTGGAACACCGTGCCTCTCCCTTGGCCCTCTGTCCTCGAAGAGGAAGAGAAACCTAAGACCATTCTATCCATCAACGTACCCCGCTTCGCATACACCCTCCGGTCTGACCCGCTGTCATGCGAGTCCGGACGACTCCTCCAGACCCGGCTCCGAGACTCCTGTTTGGCCGCTACCATGCAGGCCCACTTAGACGTTGATTCCCCTTTAGAATCTTTGTATTTAGCCTTTTTACAGGTCTCTCGCCTCGACCCTATCGCTTCTTTTACCTCTGCCAACGCCCAGTCGGAGTTTTTCTCCACCCAACTCCGTCTTGTAGCCCACCGCATCCGCTCCTACCTCCTATCGGCCATGCACCAGCTTGATATGCTGGACTTCGTCGCTGACATAGAACGCTATTCGCAGGATCTTGCTAAAGCTGGTCTTCCCCTACCTCCCATTCAACCCGCTCTCCCAGTCGAAACCATCCTCGTACCCTCGCCCGCCGAGCCTCTCGCTCCGACGCCGTCTGCGTTGTCCTCTCCGCTGTCGCCCAGCGAGGTTAACCTCATAGACCGACTCGAGCGAGTTCACCTCATGAACGAAGGTGAGATCAGCCTGAGCCCCGATCACCCTCTCTATAACACCTCCTGCTTTCACTGTCACTGCCTTGGACACTGGCGCATCGATTGCCCAGAGTACAAGTGCCCGTTCTGTCTCCGCATGCGCCCCGGACACATTCAGAACCAGTGTCCACTCCGTCGTCGCCCCCGTCCACATACTCCGTCCTCATCATCCCAATCTTCTAGCTCCTCACGTTTGTCGCGAAGGTCGCACCGTCTGCGACCTCGCCCGCTTGCGTCCCAAATTCAGGACGAGCCGGAGCTCGATTTTACAGATGACGTGTGGGACGACACGGCCTACGCCAACGTCACCGGTTCCCCCAACGGAGGCTACATAGATCTCTAGATATCCTCAAGTGGCATTGAGGAGCGTAAGAAGGGGGTAATGTTATGAGTTGACCTGGCCCGTTCATTTCTTTCATTTCTTTTCCTTAGCTTAGTCTCGATGGATCACTATCCATCTCGTCTGGCGCTACCCAGACTACTCTCGCACGGCACGTAGGTGGATATTCCCACGGACCGCATCTTTCCTTCATTTCCGACCAATGACTCCGCTGTCATTGTCACTTCGGGCCGTTCTGGCCACTTCTTCGTTTCATGATAATCTTTGATAGACAGCTGCTTCTGATCGACACTGATCGACAGATCCGCAGCGGATGTGACTCGTTTCTACTCATCCCGAGTCCCTACGATTCCCCGAGTCACATCTCCTTTCATCCCTAGTTTGCCCGTCCCTTCTACGGGTTTCCATGACCTCCTATGCCTCGTGTATATAAACCGTAGTTTCTATGCTTGTATCCCTTAAGCTAGAGCTACTCAATCTTACCTTGAGATAACTCCTACGCTCGATCTCCCAAGACAGGGATAAGACTCGTCCTCCTCAAACTCATCGTACCCTTCGACGCTGAGCGTGCTCTTCGTGAGCAGATACCTCGCCCGAAGGTCTTCGTCGTACCGTAGCGTCTAGAACGCTGGTACTCCTTAGTCCTTAGAACCCCCCTTGAGTCTACGCTCAACCCTACCCGGGCCAAGCGTAACAAATGCTGTGTCCTCGCTGCCCACTCTTCTACCTGCTCCAAAGCCTGCAAATACTTCAAGCATGGAAGCTCAGTCCATCGAACAGCAGGTCGTGACATCAGGCAGTGCAAGAGCTCCTCCCAAAGCCTCACAACGTGGCTCTCGCAATCTCACCGGCAACATTTTCCCAAAACGCCGTTGTGCCCGAACGACTGTGCTGCCAGTTCCGAAACCCAATACAGAAGTGTCTTCTCTTCCAAGCGAAGTCTTGCCCCACCTCCCAGACCCTCTGAAAGCCTCTGAAACATGAGCAGTCAGAGTCACAACCAGCAAGGCAACAACAAAGCAGAAGGAACAGACTCAGGCATGTGCTTCGAAAGAAGTGCCTGTTCCTCAGACATCCACGCTGCCTGCTGGCGAACCCTGCATGTCAAAACGAGTACCTATCAAGTCGAGGTGTAATGAGCTGGCAGATGCCATTGGAATGAATCCTGCGACCAACCGAAGTATGCCTACTAAACGCACAAGCAACAACAACAATGGTGTCGTTACAAAGTAAGTTCGGAGTCCTGTCGTTATTGTGAGGTTGGTCTAACTCGGCACAAAGGAAAACAAAAACTATATAAACTGAATCCTACTCCCACTTTTCTTGTCGTATTGGTGGTCTCGGTCTGTTGGCGGCTGTGAAGTTTTGTTTCTGGGTCATATCTACAATGTGATTAGCAACACTGGAAATCCATATGAGCTTGATAGTCACTAGTTATGAGGCATGAGCAATATCATTTGATATCATTGGTATGGGGGCTCTCTAGGTTAGTGTGTGTAGTTGGGGCATTCAAATTTTCAAATCTTTCATGATGCATCACGATGCATTACTTCACATTAATCCTGTCAATGATGCCGTTGTGTGATGCATGACACAGTGCGGATCACTCGCACATCACTGAAATACAGTATTTAATGCATCATTATGTATCGAAGATCACTAGGACTACAATGTACTAGTAATATAAGCCATGCATTATGATGCATCACTTCACGTTAGCTACACCAACGACACACCCATGTGCATGATGCATGACGTGGTGCAGATAACTCACAACATAAGTCATGCATCACTCATGATTCTGATGTATCCCCTGTTGGATGCCTGGCACCCATGGATGACATGTGAGTGCATCATTGTTGATAGGAAATGAAGGTAGATAAGAAAAGCTGGCACTAATGGCCAACTCGGATCTGATGTGACAGGTTTCGGATGGAAATACGACTCATGAGAGAAATTTGGGCTAATAGGAGAAGGACAACTATCAAAGTTGTTAAAGCCGGGAATATGCGATGACAAAACTTGAATACTGGGGGATAGTGAAAAGATGTACCTTGGGTTGGCAGCACTGGCAGTATGCACAACTCATGCTAGAGCATAAGCACTTCATGGTATCTCCAAGGTGTGATGCCTGCAAAGCGTCGTATGCACATGATAGGAGCCTAAGGACCAGAAAAGGCACGTCGCTCGAGTGGGGATCCAAGTGCCTGCTTAAAGTGGAAGTTCGTATGCTGACAGAAGTGAAGGGGAGGGTCAACTTCGGGATGGCGCATTGCAGATCATGCAGGTGTGCCTTGATGGAAGCCTTGCCAAATGAGGGAGTTCAGATGCTGGGGAAGAAGCGAAGGGTAAGATTCCATACGGTGTGCCTTGACAGCAGTCCCCAGTCCTAAAGAGGGAATGTTGCGCCATCAGTGCAATGTTCCTGTGCGGTATGCGGTGAGAGTAATGCATCACAGAAAACAAGAAATTCTGATGCATTGCACATGTTGCTGATGCACGAAGTACCACTAGTAGCTGATGCATGACCAATGCATCATAGTGAATCACACAGCACAAGATCGACAATTGTAATCAATTTGCATCACACTGCCATTACAACTACAATAATATAGTGCATCATTATAGCAGGATCGCCTGCCTCCAAGCCATCAATGCCGCACGGGTAGTGCGCAGGCAGAGAGTCAAGCGGCAGACCCATTGACAGCACCCTCTCTCTCGATGTCAATGCTGCTCATCTGCCTCCGACCGACCACGGAATCCCACCACAGTCCCACCTTCGACGGCTTCTGCCAGTTGGGATTCAACATGGTCGGAGTCCAAGTCCACCATGTACATCCCAATTCGAGAAGTCTTGACGAGTGTCGCTGGCTTACCTGTCGGGTCGCACAGCAGTACCATACCTGTATCTTGGTACATACATACCTGCCCCATCCGCTCTCCACCCCACTGTGGCTGCCCCTCACCACCACCACCACCTGCCAGAGCAGCGCGGGAGTGGTAGTAGTAGTGAGTCCCTCGACGATCATCATCACTCGGTCATCATCGACGACTCCAAGTCACGTCTCCTCGACGTCTGTGAATCTCCCAGTGCACGTCCTTCTTGTCGTCATTAGTTAATCGCGCCGATCCTCTCTTGTCGTTAATCATGTCAATGATCATGTCCATGTCAATTGGTCGTCGTTGATATCCCCCGTCAGTCGCAATCGATCCGTTCCGTCTCAACTACGTTCTGTGCCGTCCGTGGTTCATACCGAGTTACCAAACGGCAAGTCGCAGCACGCAGCGCGCAACGCCCGCCTTGCAAACCTTTCCGACTCCGGAAACGAGTGGTACTAGTACCCCCACTAGTCACGGCTCCACCCTCGGCGTCGCCCGGATCGCGCGACCGTGAACCGAAAACGGAAACGGAAACGGAAACGGAAACGGTCGCGCCCCAAGCTGAGTCAGCGACTCCCACCCGCGGGGGGGGGGCGTAAATTTCTCGAGCTAAGTAAGTAGTATTCTGGATCCAGGCTACATCGTTGCAAGTGCTGTATAATATGGCAACCATTCCTTCAAGTTGCATACTTATTTGAGTGCACACACACTGCTTTCGCTCACCTCGGCGTCTTGTGCTCCATACTGTATCGCAGCCATACAGTCCTATCTCTCTGTTTCATACCAAGCACACACGCATGCCGACAACCGTGTTGTCTTTCGAGCCTTTATCCTCCAGATGTACTCAGTGCGACGCTCAACAGAAGGAGAGCGCCAAGAACCTTGTCGTGTGCATTGATAGCAATCCCAAAAAAGCCAATCAGAATGTAACTGTTCCGTCTTTTTGTTGTCTCACTCCTGGCTCACTACTTGGTAAGAACACCAACGTGGGGAAACTATTCGCCAAAATCGATCAGGAAACGACTCATGTAGAACAAGATGCATTTTATTGCAGCGGATTTGGTAAACGTCCGGCCCAATCGCTACGTATTCTGAATAGTATGAAAAAAGCACTCCACTTCGACGTGCCACCCGTTGCATGGTTTGTACCTATTGCCATTATTCACCATCAACGGAATTGGGATATACTTGATGACAGTGATATAAAGGAAATTGTCAAGGACGCATATGGCTGGCTAGTACAAAGGTATCAAGAAGGGGATCAGATATACCTCTTTGGTAGGTTGGGATTCTTGTTATAATTTGTGCAACTCATGATGATATTGTAGGATTTTCTCGGGGTGCATACCAAGTGCGTGTGCTTGCGGGGATGATACACGAAGTATGGGACGCATCACCAGTTTGGGTCCGTAGAACTGAATATGTACCTCAGGTTGGGTTGATAAGGTCCAGGACGCCTACGGAGAGCCGGATTGAGACGTGAGTAGCTGCTGTCCAGCTTGCACGAGCCTCACAAACGGGCGCTTGGTAGGGCCTACGATCACTTTGAAGCGATTCGTGTTGGAAAGCCAAAGGCGAGGCAAATTGCGAGGGAGTTCAAGAACACACATTCTTGGAAGGACCTGAGAGTACATTTCGTCGGAGTATGGTGATTCCAACACTTTCATACCTCAATCTGACAATGGCAAAACTGATCTCAAACAGGGATAGTATCTCCTCTGTGGGGGCTATAAGAGCAGACGACTTCCTTTCCACTTTTCAGTCGTCCGCGCCACATGCTTGTCATTTCCGACATGCACTTGCTCTCGACGAGGATCGTGTCGAGTTCATACCAGATTACATCCACCAAATGAACACTCGAACGGACGACGTGAAGTCCAAGTACATCGTTACCTTCCCTGATGTTGAACATGTTGCAAGTCCTATGAACAAATGGCGTGAGTCTACTGCGAGCAACGCTGGAACCGATCGCTCTTCGGAGGGAAAGAAGGACAGGACTACTGAGATCAAGGAAGTCTGGTTTGCCGGAAGTCACTCAGACGTGTAAGTACACGTTCGCAACCCAATGCCATGAGACTGATAAACTTCAAAAAGAGGTGGTATGAACATACCTGGAAGGTCCTATCAGGCTGGGAATGTGTCGTTGTTATGGATGCGTCGAGAAGCGGCAGCAAGTGGTCTCGTGTTGAAACCGACGGACACAGTCTGGTTGCCTAATGATCTTGATTTTGGCACCAGTTATTCTATGCCGGGATTCAAGGATTTTCTGCCTATCAAGCAACAGGTGTCTTTTAGCGGTTCCGGTGAATGCGCCCGGCAGTGAGACTATTGGTGGCTCGCTGCGTATTGCTAAGCTCATACCCTATAGGTTGCATCTTTTCCAATCACGTCGTATCATACCAGGTCAAAAGGTCCATGCTTCTGTTGTGTATGCCAACGAGTACAAACCACGGGCGTCGCTAGGGAAGGGTTTCAACATTCTCGATACGGAACCGGACAATCAGATTTGGGAGACAGCGCTATTCGACGATACTGCGGCACATGAGCTTGTGACGTCCTTGGGTGGTCGGCAAGGGGTTATGCCAATACGCCTTGATAGATTGCTGTTCATGCTACGATTCAGTAAGGTTTCTTCCCCTTCAACAACTCAATCCGCTTGATAATTACACCACCTCCACTCTCAGAAGAAGGAAGGCAATGCGTCAGGAACGTGCCAAATTGGGAGAACCAGTTGATGAGTGTTATCCACAACCGTGATTGTGCACCACTTGTTAGGCTTGTCACCATCGTTGCGTATTATGCAGCCTGTGAGTGTTCTAGTTCGACATGATTGCACTGCAAGTAGAAACATTTGTTGTTGCAGCTTGTGACCCCGAGACGCCCATGAGTTTTGCATCACCTAATGTTAGACTTCGGCAAAAGATATTCGATGATGCAAAGAAAAGTTTCTGTACCATTTTGGCTGCGCGCAACCATCGAGATGGTCCCAGAGTGGTTGCTCTTCTGAGATGTCTGACAAACCACAATATTTTGCGGGAGCAAATCCTCACCCAAGACGTATTGGAAGCTCTCGTGAAGTTCTTTGATACTATAATTTTCCGAAGGGCAGAGGATTTTAGGCAAGCCATGGACGGCCTGAACTGTCTGTTGCAATGCGGTGAGTTGATGATCATCATATATCCAGAAACCAAACTCATGATGTGTCAGAGGACACCTGCGCAACTATCATTGACAAACTGGGAGGGAGTTATCCGAATTCCGACGTCTCTAGACTCTGCCGAATACTGGAGATCAGCTGTAAGAACCAGATCCCATCTATGGTTGGGACTTCATAGAGATGTATCCTTTTTCTTAGCCTATGGTTCTTTAACTGCTGTGCTTCGTGTGGTGATGACTCTAGCACGAATCCCGGCAGGTAAGTATTCTCAGCGTCCAGCCATAGTGAATCAATGGTGACATACGCCGACAGCGAGACCTCTGCTTTTCGTAGTAAAGCCCAGGATCAGGAAGCTGGCGAGCCGGCAAGATGGTGTTGGTCTCATCGCTGTTGAAATATTGCTTGCCCTCTACGACCGGAATGGTAGGCTGTTAGTTCTTGGACTTGTGCTTTCCTTTGATGTTCACGTGTCAGACAAATTGAATATTCGCGACACAGGCGTTCGAAAAAATCTCACCAGCGCCTTGGTATACTTGAACCCTGTAAGATCAGATCGCGGGCGACAAATATTGCGTCGTGTTTTCGGTCTCGGTGAGTGATGCTCATTCAGGCCCTGATTCCAACGGCATTCAACCATCATGTTCTTTGTACCAGATGCCGAACAACTCAATCAATTGCAGAGAAACCTTATTGAGGAACTACGAGGGGTCGTCCAGAAGCGCAATGCTCGGAAGCGTACCGCTGCGACGCTGACCCTTCTAAAGCTATGTGAGAGTGAGTCCAACTTCCATGTGCCAACAACACGAGCTCATCGTTCATTAGATGGGATTATTCGCACTCATCTCCTCCAGATTAACTTGTTGGATGACTTTGTTAATCAATTGCGACGTAAGGATACCGCGCTGCTCGCCGCATATGCATTGGCTACCTGTTTGAAATACAGTAAGTGGGATCGTATGCGCTAAGACTTGTGTGTGTAGCTCTGAATCACCCTAGGTGACATGAAGGACTCCATGATGAAGGCCAATGCTGAGCTTCCAAAAAATATCGTTGGCATGTTACGACTGGACTATTTCGATGATGCTGTAGGCCAAGTTGAAGGGTTTCAAATCTTCGGGAACCTTATGCAACACGGTAATTGACTACCCTAGCCATTCTTGACGATCTGGCATCGCATACTGATTCATGTGAGCCAGTCGAGCTGCGGGAAAAGATTATGACTTCCGACATCACTGAGATTCTGAGCACCAAACTAGCGAAGGGCAAATCAAAGGAGACTCGGACGAGTCTGATTTGTTTGGACATTTTCCGGTCCTTTGGTACGTTCTTGGATATTGATGTCAGTTCATCGCAGTTGATGTTCCTCATAGACCGCGACGGTCCCTGGACTAGCGAACTTGTCGATGAGAGTTTGAAGAGTCTACGGAAGCCACAATGGACGGCTCAGAAACCAGGGGTGATGATCCTTTCTGCGTTGGCTCAGACTAGTATGCACTACAGCCATCCTGAGAGTTTGCTTCCTGACATCCCGAGCTATAGAGCACGGCGCGGCGGCCATTGGCCCCAGGATATACGAGATCGTTGAGATGCTTCTTCCGGAGGGCTATTTGCCGATTCGGCCGACTACAACAGGCGATCCAGCGAGCCAAACTCCCCCTGCAAATTCCAGGTCATCGGGTGCACCGCCGACTTCTGGGATGATGGGACCCGTGTGTGCGCTGCGTATTTTAGTGCAGAACGGCAAGTGTTGCCTACCATCCTTTGGTGGTGTTGAAACTGATGTGGCGATGTATTGTCCTAGAAGTACTGCGGGACCGTACGCGCCAGACGATGCAATATGGCAGTTTGAAACAGCTGTTTCTGTCTGGAACGCTTGTGAGCGAGACCGACGCGTCACGGTGGTACCGGACTCCGAACCGAAGTGAGTCGACGTTCTTTCCTATCGACAAGGGGGACAATGGTATATATATATATTCATTTCATTTCAGCCGACATCGATACCATTCTGAACAACATTATCAAGGTCGTCGACGAAGAGCTGTCAGAAGAAGGTCTGATATCGATTGGGGATGTCGTGCTGCCCCACATTCGACTTTGGGATCGCTTCGTGATGCTGCTCCACGATAGTGCCGTGGCGGTAGCGATCATCCTGCCATCATTGCTTGGCGTGTTGGTTCTCACCGTCGTATGCGTTGTTGTATTCGGCCTGTGGCCCGTCCTGACGGTCCTGGGGCTTGTCGTCGTCGTAATCACTGTGCCGCCAATTTTCTTGTGTGTACGGGTGTTCCAGTGCGTATTGGATTAACCTTTTGTTGCGTGATGCTGATGTAGATGAACGGGTACAGGTTTTCCGAACAGCGAAGAGCACATCATCAGGACAGTCGAATTGAGCGTGGAGAGATTGATTGGGGTGTCCATGAAAGGGGTGCTCCAAGCCGACAAGGAAACAAGGGCTCTGAGGCGGACGACAACATGGGTACCCAGGGTGATGGAAAGGTGGAGAGAACAACTAGCACGACGAGCCCATGAGTACGGAGTTCGACAACAAATGGGGTATAAGCTTGTATCTATTTTGTTATGGACTTATAGTACATGCCATCACTGCAAATACATCATTTTTCCGCTGTCGAAAATCGAAAAAAGGAGCAAAAGAGATTGTATTTTTTTAATAATGTTTTCCTGAAGACTTACTAAGTGAAAAACCAGCTTCGATAATTTCAATTTGAAAGCCTATTTCGAGCATTTACTAGTTACTTGAAGTTACATAGTGCATGTGAGATGATCGATGAAGGCTCAGCGCGACTCTCCTTATACCTCAAACATGTCTCAAGCAGAGCCTGATATCTCTGTAATCCGGCAAACCCTTCTGAACTACTGTGACAATTATATTCATAACAGTCTCCCCACCTACCTTCTCGACGTCAGTCGCGTTCAAGTTCATTCCACGGATTGTACTATCAGCCAACTTGGAGATATAAAGCTTGTTTCTCGCAGTCAGATTTCAAAACAAATCCTGATGCAGGTGGAAGAAGACCTCAAGGCCGTCCCCCAGATTCGTCGGGAGAAGTGGTGTCAAGTAGGGTGTCCCTAATTTTGTTCCGTGCCGATCAATGTCAATTTGTTTACTCTGGCAGGCCCGAATACAAAAATATAAGTGCAACAACCGCTACGCTATCCTATCGCATCGGTGGGGTGTCGACGAACCCACATTTCAGCAGATAATCAAAGGCGAGGAACAATCCACAGAAGAGCCGCCTGCGGGGATTAGAAAACTGCTGGAATTCTGCAGAATAGCTGCCACCCACTACGAGTGTTCATATGCCTGGTCTGACACTTGTTGCATCAACAAGCAGAGCAGCTCCGAGTTGGAAGAGGCCATCCGATCTATGTATCGGTGGTACAGAGATTCGGAAATATGTGTTGTCTATTTGGGCGCGTCATCCTTACTAGACCACCTCAAAGATGATCCGTGGTTTAGAAGGGGTTGGACCTTACAGGAACTGTTGGCACCAGCAAGAATCAAGTTATATGGAAGGAACTGGGAACCAATCAACTCCGGCAGAATAATACGCAACGACAAAGAGGACGAAAACATTAGAAGAATGATTGAAGAAGTTACCAGGATACCTGGCGATGACATTCGTGTATTTCACCCTTCTTGCGACCGGGTTTCCGAGAAGATGACCTGGATGGCGTCACGGCAGACGACGAGAATGGAGGATATCGCATACTCTCTTATCGGTATCTTTGATATCACCATGCCCATCTCCTACGGTGAAGGCTCCTGGGCGTTCCATAGGTTAATGGAAGTAGTTGCGCAGAGGTGCTTTGATCCAGGCTTCTTCGCGTGGTGTGGGCGTCCTTCCCCATACTCTCTTGCTCTCCCAGGATCACCCTCATGCTACAAACTCGATGCTGAGAGGGCCAAACTGCTGCGACTTCGTGGATTCGAGGTTTCGTCAGAGTTTCATAGTGGTGATCCCTCTTACGCAATGACGAAAACAGGGCTAGAAGTCAATGTATTGCTCATTCCTATCGACGAGTCTGATCCCTTTACCCCCATCGACACCTTTGTTCTCCCTGTGAAACTACGAATAGCAATACCCCTCACCACCCCTTCCATGGATCTCACTAGTTCTCGACTTCGTTCGGCCAAACGGGGTCAAAGTTATGCCCTCGGTGTCGTCAACTATCATCGGATTAATCGTGATCGTGGCAGCGTCAGTGCGAACACCAACTACTTCTGCCTACTCTTGAAAAACCAAGATTCTAATTCGTGGAGCAAGGAACGAACGGAACATGTCGTGGTCCTGAAGTGTGAGGGCACTTTGGAGGGTAAGGTAAAGACCATTAAGCTAGCCCACAACACCCGACTATTGTCATATTTTGCTTTATAGTACCTGTGTAACACTCCGAGTCTTTCTAATTCTTTTTTTGGTTCTTGGTTTACCATCCATGATCCACTTAGCACGGCATATACATACGTCAAGTTCATTCAGTCTATGTTGTACTGTCAGCCTTAGCTTGACTCATGAAGTTGAAACTGGACGAAATCAACGACTCGTGAACTTTGGGCTTGGTAGGGCCAACGGGACCATCTTTGGATTGGTCAGAAATCAAGGATTGACTAGGTACGAGTCTGAGAAATTCAAGCTACAGTGTGGTGTGTAATGAATCATGATGTAGGCCGCATGTTGTGCTATTTCAACGTCTCTTAGCTGGGGATAGTTGTTGACATTCAGGTTCTGCCTTTCTGACTCGGAAAGTAACCCCCGACGCATTTCGGACTCGGATAAGCATTGCGAAGATACCCACTCTTGTGAGTTTCTACTAGGAGTGAAGGACAGTGAGCTAGTGAAACATTCGGGCGATGAACGATACTTACCGAGAACGGATTTCGAGTGGAGTGACTCGGACGGAGAGAAGTGAGGCCTGTGGGTAGTCTCAAGCTGGTCACAGTGGGAGCCGAACGGCAAACACGTGTTCCCAATGCACTGGCAAGACCGCTGAGACCCGCAGTAAGTACACTCCTTACCTCGCCTCACCCTAGCTCTCGAACGTTACCACCCAAGTCACTTCCGAGTCCTTTGACATCCGTTATATTGCAGTGCTTGCAGAAATTTTTTTAAAAATAACTGGTCTCCACCAAACGTACTGATTCTAAGTTGTTCTGCGATAACGACTGGGAAAAGTGCTCAATCCATTGAAGGGTAAGTTAGCTTTTATGTGTAGTGGGCATGGCAGCCTCACAGATATTGCAGGACACATATCATGACGAAGTCTTTTAACATTATCCTGTTTGGTGAAACCGGCGTCGGCAAGAGCTCATTGGTCAATCTCATCGCTGGGAAAGAAGTCGCCCCAATCTCCGGAGATTGCGATGCATGCACCTTGTCCTTCAGACCGTACTCCTTTCAGGTGTATGGTGCACTGTACACCATCTGGGACACCCGTGGATTTTCGGAGACAGACACAGAGATGGGAGGCAAAGCCTATCTCGTCGCTATTGAGCAAGCGTATAAACTCATCCAGGAACTATCAACTTCAGGAGGGGTCGACCTCCTCGTTCTTTGCCATCGCGAAGGCCGTATCACCACCACGACACGGGATAACTATAGGCTGTTCTATGAGGTGTTTTGCGACACCAAAGTCCCTATCGCAATCGTCATTACCCATCTCGAACGTCATGCACGGATGGAAGATTGGTGGGATCAAAACATCCAGGTCTTCCAGAAGCACAAGATGATGACTGCAACGCATGCATGCGTTACTGCACTGTCTGGACATACAAAGTCTCCAGAGTCCAAACAGGCTATCGAGAGCATGCTCGGTCAGCACGATGAGAATGGGAAGTATAACATGCCTCAAGTCGAATGGCTTCGACGGTTTTTGCAGAACTGGACAGGGTTCCGTGGTCGCCCCAAGGAATTAAAGAAGTGTGACTTGGAGAAATTCCTACGCGAACGCTGTGGGCTCGCCATCCGCGATGCACGCGAAATCGCCACTATGATGCTCACAGAACGGCATGATAAGTAAGTCTAATTTACCTGTTAGAATTCCAACCTGAATCTGATATTTGTCCCTTTGAAGTAAAGCCCCTAAGAAACATTTCTTGGGGATTTTTTAGTACTCCATTATGCTTGGCGATAACTATGACACTTCATTTTGAATGTGTGCTATGCATAGCGGCAGTAGTACAGTCGAAATGCTCATAATGCATAACGCTGGGGCAGGAAATTTTCTATGCATTATCAGGGATATGCAAGACCAGATTTTCCCACGGTTCAGCTAACTTGGTCAGAAAAGGAGTGATATAGATTGAGCATACTAGTAGAGCCATTCTATTACAGTCCAAAAAAGCTATCTAAAGACGATTGTTTACTTGTGAGGAGCTCCTGATGGCGTAATTTAGCTCGGAAGAGGCAAAGATGATGGGATAAGGTGAGAATTTCATCTGAATCACCATAATCCTTGATTGCCTGCTAGTGTTCAAGTTGCTTGCACATCGACATTGCGTTTGCATGCATTATGGATGGGCTTGGGGGATCATCGGTGTCATCATTGGAATCAACAACAATTACCTCGGCATCCATCTCCTGGCGCACAACTTTGGTTATCATCTCATTATTTCTGTCAGCATCCTCAAAAGTTGGTCCCTCCCTGATTTCTTTTTCTTCGGGAGGCTCGAGAAGCTCACTGAGGGCTGCCAGGGTGCCAAAA
>JBBPSV010000318.1:0-21355 GCA_038093795.1 Retiboletus fuscus
TCGAAAATGACATCTTGGACGAAAATGGTCATATCTCGGCCGCGTGTGAACCGATTTACGATATTATTTGATCAAATGGAAGCCACGAGTCTCTACGAACTCCGATACAGCCACCGCTAAGCGCAAAGGTCACACACTAAGGAGCGCGAGATCGGTTTTGCACAAAACCGGTTAAAACTGGTCATGCAACCGGGTGCAACCGATGCGGACCGGTTGCCACTGGTCTCGGTTGCAGTTGCCACTATTTTGGGATGGCTTGCAACCGGTTTTGGTCCGGTTGCCCCTAAACAACATAAAAAAACCGGACTGGACTGGACTTTAAAACACTACCAACACCAGAGGGATCACCCAGAAGGTTCTCTTCCATGTAATGTCCTGCGGAAGTGAGAACATCATCCTCGGACTCCCCTGGCTTCGCTCCACCAACCCACAGATCGACTGGTTCAAACAGACAATCAACATCCCCAAATCCTGCGATCAATCCAAGGTTCTTTTTCAGGAACACAACGTCGCTACCTCTGAATATAGTGACCAATTCAAGAGACCTAGCTTCGACTGGACCCCCCCACACCAAGTTAAGGTCAATTGTATTGACCATGCTCGACTCTATGAGTATCTTGACAAAGAATTGGAGAGTGAGTTCTGTCAAAGAGCTCATGACCATTATTGTATAGGACAGATCCAACGGTGTGGATCACAGTTCTACCCCTTAGGCTCTCCAGTCATTGCCAAGATCACCTCTGCCATGCAACTCATGCAAGCAGAGTTCAACAAGAAACCTGAAGTTACCCTCCCAGCGGAGTATGAGCAGTTCCAAAAGGTGTTTGAAGAACAACCAATCGGACAACTCCCACCGGAACAGACTTACAACCATGAGATTAACCTCAAAGAAGGCTTCAAACCCAAAATAGGCAAGTTATACCTGCTATCCCCACAGGAACACAAAGCCACTGAAGCCTTCCTCAAAGAAAACCTCTGGTCCGGTGCTATCTGCCCCTTGAATTCCCCCCAAGCATCTCCTTTCTTCTTCATCCAGAAGAAAGAACTTGACCCTGCTGGCAACCCTAAGCTTTGACCCTGCATGGATTATTGGAAGCTCAATGAACAAACCATCCGAGATGCATATCCCCTGCCCAGAATCAATGACCTCATCAACAAGGTGCAAGACGCAAAGGTCTTCACCAAATTCAATGTATGCTGGGGGTACAACAATGTCCGGATTAAAGAAGGACATCAGTGGAAAGGTGCCTTCCTGACTCACAAGGGCCTCTTTGAACCAATGGTCATGTTCTTTAGAATGACCAATTCCCCCACCACGTTCCAGCGATTCATGAATGATTCATTCTGGGACATGATCTCAGAAGGATGGCTTGTCATCTATATGGACGACCTCCTTATCTTTTTCCCAGATGAGCAACTTCATATGGAACAGACTAAGAGAGGCCTTCAAAGGATGGAAGAGCTTGACCTCCACCTTTGGCTGTCCAAATGCACTTTCGCCATGGAGCAGGTGGACTACCTCAGCATGATCCTCTCTCCTAGCAAGCTCACCATGGACCCTGTCAAGCTTGACAGAATCACTTCTTGGCCGGCTCCGACCTTGGTCAAGGAAGTCCAGTCTTTCCTTGGATTTGCCAATTACTATCAACAATTCATTCCGGACTACTCCACCATTGCTTGCCCCCTCATTGACCTCACCAAGAAAACCCAACCTTGGCAATGGAATCACTCACAGGAAGCTGCATTCCTTCGTCTAAAGGAACTCTTCCTGTCTCAGCCCGTATTCCAACTCCCAGACCCTGCTGCACCTTTTGCCATTGTGACCAATGCCTCAGGTGTGGCCACTGGTGGTATCCTTTTACAGACCGACAAGAATGGTGCCTGGCACCCTTGCTCACATCTTTCCCAGTCATTCTCCCCTGCAGAACGAAACTATGACATTCATGACCATGAACCTCTCACGATCATTCATACTTTGAAATCCTGGCACCATCTCCTACACGGCTCTCCTACCCCAATCCAGGTCTTCATGGATCACAAGAATCTCACATATTTCCAGGCCCCACAGAACCTCAACTGCAGACAAGCCCACTGGTTACTCGACCTTGCAGACTTCGATTACAAGATGATCCACATCCCCAGATCCCTTCTTGCTGGCCTGGATGCCCTTTCCCGCTGCCCAGATTTCCTTGCTCACGCACCAGACAACATCCAGACTGTTCTCCTACCAGACTCCATTTTTGTCCAGCTCATTGATTCCACCCTCCGAAATCACATTAAAACTACGTCTAAGGATGATCCCCTCTTCCTTCAGACACTTCAAGCCTTTGATGGCTCTACTCCCACTGCCTTCCACTCCCACCTCAGTGATTGGCAACTCCACAAAGGCGTTTTGACCTACCAAGGTCATGTCTATGTATATCCCACCCGTCGCTGGACTATGTAAGTCCATTCTCCAATGGTGTCACAACCACGAATCTGCCAGCCACCCTGGTTTTCTCAAGACTCGACAGCTCATTGCGAGCGAGTTCTGGTGGCCTGGTTTGGCCCAATATGTTCACAAGTATGTTGAGGGCTGTGCTCCTTGCCAGCAGCACAAGGTCAACACCCATCCCACGACCCCTCCACTCACCCCCAACAAGTCCACTGCCACCCGCCCCTTTCAACAGATCTCGTGCAACATGATCACGGATCTCCCTGAGTCCAATGGTTTCATGGCTGTAATAGTCTGGGCTGACTTCACATCTTCGAAGAGGGCTATTTTCTACCCTACCACTAAGACTGCCACTGCGGAGGATGTCGCTGTCCTCTATTTTAAGAAGGTTTACCCCAGATTCGGCCTCTATGAGAAGATCATCTCTGATTGAGGCCTCCAATTTGCTTCTTGCTTCACAAAAGAACTCGGTAGGCTTCTCGGATGTTCCCTTGCGTTATCCACTGCATATCACCCCCAGACTGATGGGGAAACTGAGCGGATCAATCAGGAACTCAAAACTTACATGCAGATCTTTGCGGGGGACAACCCTACCACATGGGCTGATCGGTTGATCCACACCAAATTTGCTCACAATCACTGCCCCCATTCCGTCACCGGTAAATCTCCATTTTACCTAATGATGGGATATAAACCCACTCCGGTCCCCACCGTCCTCCCACTCACGGATCTTCCCACTGTGGAGGACCGCATCAAAGAGCTCACCACTGCTTGCCAAGAAGCCCTTGCTGCACACAAACTAGCTAGGCAAGTCATGGCTTCTCGAAACAAGAAGAATTTCACTCCATTTGAGAAAGGGGATCAAGTCTGGCTCAAGGCCAGAAATCTGAAATGAAACCTGACTCACCCAAAATTCGCCCTAAAATGTGAAGGGTCTTTTACCATTACCAAGGTATTGTTCCCGATCACATACCAACTCTGCCTCCCCAAGACATGGAAAATACATCTGGTCTTCCATGCATCACTCCTCACTCCCTACAAGGAGAACTCTGTGCATGGCCCCAACTTCCCATCGCCCCCACCTGATGTTACACTTGGCCCAGGTAGGGTCGAGCGTAGATTCAAGGAGAAGTTCTAGGACTAAGGAGTACCAGCGTTCTTGACGGTACGGTACGACGAAGGTCCTTTGGGCGAGGTATCTGCTCATGAAGAGCATGCTCAGCGTCGAAGGTTACAAGGAGTCCGGAGGGGACAAGTCTTATCCCAGTCTTGGGAGATCGAGCATAGGAGTTATCTCAAAGGTATAATTGAGTAGCTCTAGCTTGGAGAATACAGGCGTAGAGACTAGGGTTTATATATGTAGGTCATGGAAGGTTAAGGAACCCCATGGAATACACGGGAGAACGAAGGATGAAAGGAGATGTGACTCGGGGAATCGTAAGGACTCAGGATGAGTCGAAATGAGTCACATCCACTGCAGATCTGTCGATCAGTGTCGATCAGAAGCAGCTGTCAATCAAAGATAATCATGAAACGAAGAAGTGGCCAGAACGGCCCAAAGCAACGATGACAACAGGGTCATTAGTCGGAAATGAACAGATGATATGGTCCGTGGGAATAATGACCTATGAGCCATGTGAGATGGGTCTGGGTAACACCAGATGAGATGGATGGTAATCCATCGAGACTATGCTAAGTAAAAGAAAAGAAATAAATGGGGCCAGGTCAAGTCGTAACATTACCCCCCTCTTACACTCCACAATACCACTTGAGGAGTTTCACAAATCGATGTAGCCCCCGTTGGGGGATCCCGTGACGTTGGCGTAGGCCGTGTTGTCCCACACGTCATCCGTAAAGTCGAGCTCCAGCTTATCCTGGATGCAGGATGCGAGCGGGTGAGGTTGCAGACGGTGCGACCTTCGCGACAAGCAAGAGGAACTGGAAGACTGAGATGAGGACGAGGATGGGGTGGCGGGGCGGGGACGACGATGGAGGGGACACTGATTCTGAATGTGTCTGGGCTGCATGCAGAGACAGAACGGGCACTTGTACTCTGGGCAATCAATGTGCCAGTGTCCAAGGCGATGGCAGTGAAAGCAGGACGCATTGTATAGGGGGTGGTTGGTTGAGAGACTGATCGCACCTTCATTCATAAGATGGACCTTCTCGAGACAGTCGATAAGCTGTATCTCGCTAGGAGACAATGGAGAGGATGACGCAGACGGCGTCGGAGCGGCAGGCTCAGCAGGTGAGGGTACAAGGATCATCTCGATGGGGATAGGAGGTCGAACGGGCGGAACCGGAAGACCGGCCTTGGCGAGGTCCTGGGAATATCATTCTATGTCAGCGACAAAGTCCAGCATGTCTAGCTGGTGCATGGCCAAGAGGAGATAGGATCAGATATGGCGGGCTACGAGACGGAGTTGGATAGAAAAGAACTCAGACTGGGCATTTGCAGAGGTGAAAGAGGCGATGGGGTCGAGACGCAAGACCTGTAAAAAGGCTAAATACAATGATTCGAGGGGAGAATCTACATCTAAGTGTGCCTGCATAGTAGCGGCGAGGCAGGAGTCACGGAGGTGGGTCTGAAGGAGACGTCCGGATTCGCAGGACAGCGGGTCGGACTGGAGGGTGTATGCAAAACGTGGCATATTGACGGAGAGAATGGTCTTGGGTTTCTCTTCCTCGTTGAGGACAGAGGGCCAAGGGAGGGGCGTGGTGTTCCACCCAGGGGTGGCAGAGTTACTACTGGGGTCATCAGCAAGGACCATAGGAGGGTGGATAGTGGGGCAGGAGAGTTCCTGCGCCAAAGGAGAGGACTCATCAACTCCCTCGAGAGAGGGGAAAGTGGAGTCGGTGAACATAAGGGAAGACTCGGTGAGAGAAGACTTGGTGGACGGGGAGTAAGACATGCTAACAGACGTAAGAGGTGTGATAGAGCTCGGTTGGTGATTCTCACGTAGAGACCAGCACGTAGAGTTCTAAGGGAAGAAGACCTTAGGATGAAGCTTCTTATAGCTTCGGAGGATTGCTTGCACATGTTTAAACTCCCATTCGGGGAGCCAGGTGTCGTCGGCGGCAGTGAAGCCATGCCAGCGGACAAGGAACTGGCGGTTGGCAGCGGAGCCCCGGTGTCATACGATCTTTTCAATTTCGTAGTGCTCTTCTCCATCAATAAGGTCAGGCGGGGGCGATGGGAAGTTGGGACCATGGATGGAGTTTTCCTTGTACAGGGTGAGGAGCGATGCATGGAAGACCAGATGTATTTTCCACATCTTGGGGAGACGGAGTTGGTACGTGATCGGAGACAGTACCTTAGTGATGGTAAAGGGTCCTTCATGTTTCAGGGCAAATTTCGGGTGAGTCAGGTTACGTTTCAAATTTCTGGCTTCAAGCCAGACTTGGTCACCTTTCTCGAACGGAGTGAAATTCTTTTTGTTCCGAGAGGCCATGACTTGCCTAGCTAGTTCGTGCGCAGCAAGGGCTTCTTGACAGGCAGCGGTGAGTTCCTTGATATGATCTTCCACAGCGGGGAGATCCATGAGTGGAAGGATGGTGGGGACCGGAGTAGGTTCATATCCCATCATTAGGTAAAACGGGGATTTGCTGGTGACGGAATGAGGTCGGTGATTGTGAGCAAATTCGGCGTGGATCAGCCAATCTGCCCACATGGTGGGGTTATTCCCCGCAAAGATCCGCAGGTAAGTCTCGAGTTCCTGATTGATCCGCTCGGTTTCCCCATCAGTCTGGGGGTGATACGCGGTAGATAATGCAAGGGAACATCCGAGAAGCCTACCAAGTTCTTTTGCGAAGTGAGAAGCAAACTGGGGGCCTCGATCTGAGATAATCTTCTCATAGAGGCCGAATCTAGGATAAACCTTCTTAAAATAGAGGACAGCAACGTCTTCTGCCATGGCGGACTTGGTGGTAGGGCAGAAAACAGCCCCCTTCGAAGATGCGAAGTCAGCCCAGACTATTACAGCCATGAAACCGTTGGACTCGGGGAGGTCCGTGATCATATCGCAGGAGATTTGTTGAAAGGGGTGAGTGGCGGTGGACTTGTTAGGGGTAAGCAGAGGGGTCGTGGGATGGGTGTTGTTATGCTTGGCCCGGGTAGGGTCGAGCATAGACTCGAAGGGGTTTCTGGGACTAGAGGAGTACCAGCGTCCTAGACGCTACGGTACGACTAAGAACCTTCGGGCGAGGTATCTGCTCACGAAGAGCACGCTCAGCGTTGAAGGATACGAGGAGTCTGGGAGGACGAGTCTTATCCCTGTCTTGGGAGATCGAGCGTAGGAGTTATCTCAAAGGTAGAATTGAGTAGCTCTAGCTTAAGGAATACAAGCGCAGAGTTTACGGTTTATATATGTGGGCCATAGAAGATCATGGTCGCCCATGGAATGGGCGGGTAAACTAGGGATGAAGGGAGATGTGACTTGGGGAATCGTAAGGACTCGGGATGAGTCGAAACGAGTCACATCCGCTGCGGATCTGTTGATTGGTGTCGATCAGAAGCAGCTGTCTATCAAAGATTATCATGAAACAGAGAAGTGGCCGGAACGGCCCGAAGCGACAATGACAGCGGGGTCATTAGTCGGAAATGAAAAAGAGATGCGGTCCATGGGAGTATTAACCTACGTGCCATACGGGAGTAGTCTGGGTAGCGCCAGACGAGATGGATAGCGATCCATCGAGACTAAGCTAAGTAAAAGAGAAGAAATAAACGGGGCCAGGTCAATTGTAACATTACCCCCCTCTTACGCTCCTCAATACCACTTGAGGGGTTTCATAAGTCGATGTAGCCCCCGTTGGGGGATCTGGTGACGTTGGCGTAGGCCGTGTCGTCCCACACGTCATCTGTAAAATCAAGTTCCAGCTCATCCTGGATGTGGGACGTGAGCGGGCGAGGTCGTGGACGGTGCGACCTTCGTGACGAGCGAGAGGAACTAGATGATTGAGAGGATGAGGACGGAGTGGCTGGGTGGGGACGACGACGGAGAGGGCACTGATTCTGAATGTGCCCGGGGCGCATGCGAAGACAAAATGGACACTTGTACTTGGAGCAGTCAATGTGCCAGTATCCAAGACAGTGACAATGAAAGCAGGAGGCATTGTAAAGAGGATGATCAGGACTAAGGCTGATCTCACCTTCGTTCATGAGATGTACCCGTTCGAGCCTATCGATAAGGTTGACCTCGCTGGGTGACAGCGGAGAGGACGATGCAGATGGCGTCGGAGCGAGGGGCTCAGCTGGCGAGGGGGTTAAGATAGTTTTGATGGGGAGTGTGGGTCGAACAGGCGGGAGAGGGAGACCAGCCTTGGCAAGGTCCTGTGAGTAACATTCAATGTCAGCGACGAAGTCCAGCATGTCAAGCTGGTGCATGGCCGATAGGAGGTATGACCGGATACGGCGGGCTACAAGGCAGAGCTGAGTCAAGAAGAACTCAGACTGGGCATTTGCGGAGGTAAATGAGGCGATGGGGTCGAGACGAGAGACCTGTAAAAATGCTAGGTATAGAGATTCGAGGGGAGAGTCTACATCTAAATGTGCTTGCATAGTGGCTGCGAGGCGGGAGTCATGGAGGCGGGTCTGGAGAAGTCATCTGGACTCGCATGACAGCGGGTCGGACCGAAGGGTGTAAGCAAAACAGGGAACATTGACGGATAGGATTGTCTTGGGCCTCTCTTCCTCTTCAAGGACAGAGGGCCAAGGGAGGGGCGTGGCGTTCCACCCAGGGGTGGCAACGGTACTGGTGCAGTCGTCGGCTAGGACCATGGGGGGGTGAATGGTAGGAACTGAGAGTTCCTGGTCTAGAGGGGAGGAATCATTGACTCCCTCGAGGGGAGGGAGAGCGGAGTCGGTGAGGTTAATGGAGGATTCAGTGAGGGAGGATTTGGTGAGGGAGGATTTGGTCGACGGGGAGTAAGACATGTTAGTGGTAATAGAGCTCAGTTGGTGATTCTCATGTAGAGACCAGCGCGTAGAGTTCTAAGGAGGGAAGACCTTGGGGTGAAGCTTCTTATAGCTTCGGAGGGCTGCTTGGGCATGTTTGAACTCTCGTTCCGGGAGCCATGAGTCATCGGAGGTGGTAAAGCCGTGCCAGCAGACGAGGAACTGCCTGTTGACAGTGGAGCCCCGGTGTCGTATGATTTTCTCGATTTCATATTGTTCTTCGCCATCGATAAGGTCAGGCGGGGGCGATGGGAAGTTAGGGCTGTGTACGGAGTTTTCCTTGTAGGGGGTGAGGAGTGAGGCATGGAAGACTGGATGTATTTTCCATGTCTTCGGGAGGCGGAGTTGATATGTGATCGGGGACAGTACCTTGACAATGGTAAAAGGCCCTTCACGTTTCGGGGCGAATTTCAGGTGAGTCAGGTTGTGTTTCAAATTTCTAGCTTCGAGCCAGACCTGATCACCTTTCTCGAACGGGGTGAAATTCTTTTTGCTTTGAGAAGCCATGACTTGCCTGGCCAGCTCATGCGCAGCAAGGGCTTCTTGACGGGCAGCGGTAAGTTCCTTGATATGATCTTCCACGGTGGGAAGGTCCGTGAGGGGGAGGACGGTGGGGATCGGAGTAGGTTCGTATCCCATCATTAGGTAAAACGGGGATTCTCCGGTGACGGAATGAGGGCAGTGATTGTGGGCAAATTCGGTGTGGATCAGCCGATCAGCCCACATGGTGGGGTTGTTTCCTGCAAAGATCTGCAGGTAAGTCTCGAGTTCTTGATTGATCCGTTCCGTTTCCCCATCAGTCTGGGGGTGATACGCGGTGGATAACGCAAGGGAACATCCGAGAAGCCTACCAAGTTCTTTTGCGAAGCGAGAAGCAAATTGAGGGCCTTGATCTGAGATGATCTTCTCATAGAGGCCGAATCTGGAGTAGACTTTCTTAAAATAGAGAGTAGCGACGTCTTCCGTCGTGGCGGTCTTAGTAGTTGGGCAGAAAATAGCCCCCTTCAAAGACGCATAGTCGGCCCAGACTATTACAGCCGTGAAGCCGTTGGATTCGGGGAGATCCGTGATCATGTCACAGGAGATCTGCTGGAACGGGCGTGTGGCGGTGGAGCGGTTGGGCGTGAGTGGAGGGGTCGTGGGGTGGGTATTAACCTTGTGCTGCTGGCACAGGGCGCAACCCTCGACATACTTGAGAACGTACTGGGCCAAACCAGGCCACCAGAACTCGCTCGCAACGAGCTGTCGAGTCTTAAGAAAACCGGGGTGACCAGTGGATTCGTGGTCGTGGCAGCGTTGCAGGATAGCTTTACGTAGGCCGCTGACCAGGGGAATGTAGACGCGTCCCTGGTAAGTGAGGACACTGTCATGGAGCTGCCAGTCGCTGAGGCGTGAGCGGAAGGCGGGCGGGATGGAGCCGTCAAAGGCCTGAAGGGTCTGGAGATATAAAGGGTCGTCTTTCGACGAAGTTTTGATGTGGTTCTTCAAGGCAGAATCGATGAGGCGGACAAAGATGGAGTCTGGGAGGAGGACAGTCTGGGTGTTGTCCAGTGTGTGGGTAAGGAAGTCTGGACGCCTGGACAGGGCGTCCGGTCCGGCAAGGAGGGAGCCGGGGATGTGAATCATCTTGTAGTTGAAGTCCGCGAGGTCGAGCAACCAGCGGGCTTGTTGACGGTTGAGATTCTGGGGAGCGCGGAAGTAGGTAAGGTTCTTATGGTCGGTGAAGACTTGAACCGGGTAGGACAATCCGTGGAGGAGGTGACGCCACGATTTCAATGCGCGGATGATGGCGAGAAGTTCGTGGTCATGGATATCGTAGTTTCGTTCTGCGGGGGAGAACGATTGGGAGAGATAGGAGCAAGGATGCCAGGCACCGTTTTCGTCCGTTTGGAGCAGGATACCACCCGTGGCCACGCCTGAGGCATCGGTCGCGATGGCAAACGGCACACTGGGGTCGGGGAGTCGGAGCACGGGTTTCGAAAGGAAGAGTTCCTTCAACCGAAGGAATGCAGACTGTTGTGGGGTGCCCCAATGCCAAGGTTGGGTCTTCTTGGTAAGGTCAATGAGAGGGCGAGCTATGGTGGAGTAGTCCGGGATAAACTGCCAGTAATAGTTGGCAAATCCTAGGAAAGACCGGACTTCTTTGACTGAGGTGGGCGCCGGCCAGGAGGTAATTCCGTCAAGTTTGACGGGGTCCATAGCGAGCTTTCCGGGTGAAAGAATCATGCCGAGGTAATCCACCTGTTCCATGGCGAAAGAGCACTTAGACAGGCAAAGGTGAAGGTCGAGTTCTTCCATCCGCTGGAGAACTCGCTTAGTTCGTTCTGTGTGGAGTTGGTCGTTGGGGGAGAAAATGAGGAGGTCGTCCATATAAATGATGAGCCAACCTTCTGAGATCATGTCCTTGAACGAGTCGTTCATGAATCGCTGGAACATAGCAGGGGAGTTAGTCATGCCAAAGAACATGACCATGGGTTCGAAGAGGCCTTTGTGAGTGAGGAAGGCGCTTTTCCATTGGTGTCCTTCTTTGATCCGGACATTGTTGTAGCCCCATCGAACGTCGAACTTGGTGAAGACCTTAGCGTCTTGCACCTTGTTGATGAGGTCGTCGATCCGAGGTAAGGGGTATGCGTCTCGGATCGTTTGGTCGTTAAGTTTCCGGTAGTCCATGCAGGGTTGGAGCTTGGGGTTGCCATTGGTGTCGAGTTCCTTCTTCTGGACAAAGAAGAAAGGGGATGCTTGGGGGGAGTTCGAGGGGCGGATAGCACTGGACCGGAGGTTCTCTTCTAGGAAGGCTTCGGTGGCTTCTCGTTCACGCGGGGATAGCGGATATAGCTTGCCGATCTTGGGTTCGAAGCCTTCTTTAAGGTTGATCTCATGGTCGTAAGTTCGTTCCGGTGGTAGTTGTCCGATTGGTCGTTCTTCAAACACCTTTCGGAACTGCTCGTACTCCATAGGGAGGATGACTTCAGGTTTCTTGTTGAACTCTGCTTGCGCTAGCTGCATTGCAGAGGTAATCTTGGCGATGACTGGAGAGCCGAGGGGGTAAAATCGCGATCCACACCGTTGGATTCGACCAATTCTGTAGTGATCATGAGCTCTTTGACAGAACTTGTTCTCCGTTTCTTCGTCTAGATATTCATAGAGTCGGGCGTGGTCCACACAGTTGACCTTGACTTGGCATGGTGGAGTCCAGTCGAAGCTGGGTCTCTTGAATCGGTCGCTATGTTCTGAGGTAGTGACGTTGTGTTCCTGAAAAAGAACCTTGGATTGGTCACAGGATTCTGGGATGTCGATCGTCTGTTTAGCCCAGTTGATCATGGGGTTCGTAGAGTGTAGCCAGGGGAGTCCGAGGATAACATTCTCACTTCCACAGGACATAACGTGGAAGAGAACCTTCTGAGTGATTCCTCCGGTGTTGGCATAGAGGGTACAAGTGAACCGAATGGCTCCATGAGAGTTACTAGATTGATCGACATTCCGAACGGGGATGGGTTTCGGGAGTCGGGTAGTGGGGAGGTTGTGTTTTCGCACGAAGTCCCAGTCTATGCAAGAGATATCGGCGCCACTGTCGATCAGGGCGCGGGTGTCAACGGCTTTGAGGGAGTGCACAGATATGATGAGCTGAACTGGGATCTGCATAGATTTGCGAGTCTCAGATACTAGTACATTGGCACACTTAGGAGGAGTCCACGTTGACGGGGTCCTCCGCTCTAAAAATCCTTGCGAGAGAAGGAGATTCTAGCTACTGACTCGACTTCGTCATCGTCGTCCTTGCAGTCAGCTAGCTCAGGGAGGTCATCCTTCTTCACCTTATGAGTCTTCTTGGGGTTCTTTGGCGAGTCGTAGACCTTGCACTCCTTTGCCATATGGCTGGTCTGGCGGCATCAGAGGCAGCGGCCTTCCTTGAAGCACTTCTGCCTTTCGGCTTCAGTGAGTTTGGGGGGAAGACGGACAGCGTCGACATCCATGGCGTCGGGGTCTTTTTCTTCCTTCTTGGAGTAAGTCGGCATGTATGGAGTGCCGGGTTTCTTGTGTTGCTGTGCAATTCCTCGGGCTTGGCGGCGGCGGGAATCAAAGAGAGCCACCTTCTTGTACCAGTCGGCGACTTTAGTGGGGGGATTCTCCATCCGGAGAACGTCGAACATCAGTTCCTCGGGTATACCCGCAGAGTAATAGGAAATCAGGACCGCATCATCGGTTACTCCTGCGACAGATACCTTGGACCTGAACTGGGCAGTGTAGTTAGCCAGAGAAGGGGAGAACTCGCCCTTCTTCCTGGGGATCATTCGCTTGGTAGCTAGCCAAGTAAGCGCGTTGGTGACCGATTCTGAGTGAGAGAAAACAGCCTCAAAGTCTGAGACAAAGTCGGACCACTTCCCAAGAGAGAAGCCTCCGCCGGAGATCTTGGATTCTCGGAAGGTATCGGCCCAAGTAGATGCCGTACCTTTCTTCATGAAAGAGAGTGCATAGGCTATTCGTCTAGCATCGTCATTGTAGGTTTCTGTGTTGATCGAGAGGTACAATTGTACCGAGCGAAGCCAGGACTTCGCTTTGGTGAGGTTTCCGTCGAAGTCTTCAGGGACTCCGAGGCGGATTTCTGTGGGTTTAGTTCCCATAGTGGGAGCCTGGGGCTGGGGCTGAGGAGCTGGGGGTGCCGTAACTGGAAATATATGACTGCTTTGAGCGATCGGTGTCAGTGACGGCGGGGTGGGGCTGCGAGGGATAACTGCGCCGGCTGAAAGCTGGTGGGACAGTAGTCTAGAGAGTTCTTGTGATTCTGCTTCCTCTGTGGGGGAGCGTAGCTCGAGATCTAGGTCGGGATTATCAGAGCCTTCAGTAGGGGCTTCTGAGTCCGATGCTTCTGAGGTTGAGGACTCGGGGTCCGGTGATTCTGTGGCTCTCCACGAGGTGGAGATCAGTGGCGGTCAGGCTGAGGAGGAGGGCCTACTCGATGGTAGCCGCGACGTGGTAAGCTAGAGCTTTTGTTACGCTTGGCCCGGGTAGGGTCGAGCGTAGACTCGAAGGGGTTTCTGGGACTAGAGGAGTACCAGCGTCCTAGATGCTACAGTACGACTAAGAACCTTCGGGCGAGGTATCTGCTCACGAAGAGCACGCTCAGCGTCGAAGGATACGAGGAGTCCAGGAGGACGAGTCTTATCCCTGTCTTGGGAGATCGAGCGTAGGAGTTATCTCAAAGGTAGAATTGAGTAGCTCTAGCTTAAGGAATACAAGCACAGAGTCTACGGTTTATATACGTGGGCCATAGAAGATCATGGTCGCCCATGGAATGGGTGGGTAAACTAGGGATGAAGGGAGATGTGACTCGGAGAATCGTAAGGACTCAGGATGAGTCGAAACGAGTCACATCTGCTGCGGATCTGTTGATCGGTGTCGATCAGAAGCAGCTGTCTATCAAAGATTATCATGAAACAGAGAAGTGGCCGGAACGGCCCGAAGCGACAATGACAGCGGGGTCATTAGTCGGAAATGAAAAAGAGATGCGGTCCGTGGGAGTATTAACCTACGTGCCGTACGGGAGTAGTCTGGGTAGCGCCAGATGAGATGGATAGCGATCCATCGAGACTAAGCTAAGTAAAAGAGAAGAAATAAACGGGGCCAGGTCAATCGTAACAGGTGTTGACCTTGTGCTGCTGGCACAGGGCACAACCTTCGACATACTTGTGGATGTACTGGGCCAAACCAGGCCACCAGAACTCGCCTGCAACGAGCTGTTGGGTTTTAAGGAAGCCCGGGTGACCAGCAGATTCGTGGTCGTGGCAACGTTGGAGAATGGACTTATGCAGTCCAGTGACAGGGGGAATATAGACGCGACCTTGGTAGGTCAGGACGCCTTCATGAAGCTGCCAGTCGCTAAGGTGGGAGCGAAAGGCTGTAGGGGTGGAGCCATCGAAGGCCTGAAGAGTCTGGAGGAATAGGGGGTCATCCTTCGATGTAGTCTTGATGTGATCCCGGAGAGCAGAATCAATGAGGCAGACAAAGATGGAGTCCAGGAGGAGGGTTGTCTGGGTGTTGTCCGGTGCATGGGCGAGGAAGTCTGGGTGGCGGGATAGAGCGTCCGGACCAGCGAGGAGAGATCCAAGAACGTGAATCATCTTGTAGTCGAAGTCCGTGAGGTCCAATAACCAGCGGGCTTGTCGACGGTTGAGATTTTGTGGGGTGCGGAAGTACGTAAGATTCTTGTGGTCGGTGAAGACCTGGACTGGGGTCGAAGAGCCATGCAAGAGGTGTCGCCAGGACTTCAGGGCCCGGATGATTGCAAGGAGTTCCCAGTCATGAATGTCGTAGTTGCATTCAGCAGGAGAGAACGACTGGGAAAGATACGAGCATGGGTGCCAAGCACTGTTCTCGTCGGTCTGTAAAAGAATACCACCTGTGGCCACGTCAGAGGCGTCGGTCGCAATGGCGAAGGGTGCACTTGGGTCAGGGAGGTGGAGCACTGGTTTAGAGAGGAAGAGTTCTTTGAGACGCAGGAATGCGGTTTCCTGTGGTGAATCCCAGTGCCAGGGTTGGATCTTTTTGATGAGATCTATGAGGGGGCGAGCAATGGTGGAATAGTCCAGGATGAATTGCTGGTAGTAGTTGGCAAACCCGAGGAAGGACCGGACTTCTTTGACTGAGGTTGGGGCAGGCCAGGAGGTGATCCCATCAAGTTTGACGGGGTCCATGGCGAGCTTACCCAGGGATAGGATCATGCTGAGATAGTCCACTTGTTCCATGGTGAAGGAACACTTGGACAGACGAAGGTGAAGGTCGAGATCTTCCATCCGCTGGAGGACTCTCTTAGGTCGTTCCATGTGAAGTTTTTTGTCGGGGGAGAAGATGAGGAGGTCGTCCATGTAGATAACGAGCCACCCCTCGGAGATCATGTCCCTAAACGAATCATTCATGAAACGTTGGAACGTGGCAGGGGAGTTGGTCATTCCGAAGAACATGACCATAGGTTCAAAAAGGCCCTTGTGCGTAAGAAAGGCGCCTTTCCACTGGTGTCCTTCTTTGATCCTGACGTTGTTGTAGCCCCATCATACGTCAAATTTGGTGAAGACCTTAGCGTCTTGCACCTTGTTGATGAGATCGTCGATTCGGGGGAGGGGGTATGCATCTCGGATCGTCTGGTCGTTGAGTTTCCGGTAGTCCATACAGGGTCGAAGTTTAGGATTACTGTCAAAGTCGAGTTCCTTCTTTTGAACAAAGAAGAAGGGGGATGCTTGGGGAGAGTTCGAGGGGTGGATCGCACTGGACCAGAGGTTCTCTTCTAGGAAGGCTTCTGTGGCGGCACGTTCTCGCGGGGATAGTGGGTATAGTTTGCCAATCTTGGGTTCAAAGCCTTCTTTGAGGTTGATCTCGTGGTTGTAAGCCCGTTCTGGTGGGAGTTGTCCAATTGGTCGTTCTTCAAACACCTTTCGAAATTGTTCATACTCCAGTGGGAGGGTGACCTTGGGTTTCTTGTTGAACTCCGCTTGTGCGAGTTGCATAGCGGAAGTAATCTTGGCGATGACTGGAGATCCTAAGGGGTAGAATCGTGATCCACACCGTTGGATCCGACCTATATGGTAGTGATCATGAGCTCTTTGACAGAACTCATTCTCTGATTCTTCGTCAAGGTATTCATATAGTCGAGTGTGGTCAACGCAGTTGACCTTAACTTGGCACGGGGGGGTCCAGTCGAAGCTGGGTCTCTTGAATCGATCGCTATACTCAGAGGTAGTGACGTTGTGTTCCTGGAAAAGAGTCTTGGATTGGTCACAGGATTCAGGAATATCGATGGTCTGTTTAAACCAGTCGATCTTTGGGTTGGTGGAGTGGAGCCAGGGAAGTCCGAGGATAACATTTTCACTTCCGCAGGACATGACGTGGAAGAGAACTTTCTGGGTGATCCCTCCAGTGTTGGCGTAGAGGGTACAGGTAAATCGGATGGCTCCGTGAGAGTTGGTGGATTGGTCGACATTCTGGACTGGGATGGGTTTCGGTAGTCGAGTGACGGGGAGCTTGTGCTTGCGCACAAAACCCCAGTCGATACAAGAGATGTCGGCGCCACTGTCAATCAGGGTGCGGGTGTCAATGGCTTTAAGGGAGTGCACTGGTACAATAAGCTGGACTGGAATCTGCATAGATTTGTGGGTCTCAGATACTAGTATATTAGCACACCTAGGAGGAGTCTGTGTTGACTGGGTCCTCCATTCTAAAAATCCTTGCGGGAGAAGGAGATCCTAGCTACTGACTCGGTTTCATCTTCATCCTCGCAGTCGGCTAGCTCTGGAACATCATCCTTCTTCACCTTACGAGCTTTCTTGGGGTTCTTGGGTGAGTCGTAGACCTTGCACTCCTTTGCCATGTGGCCAGTCTGGCGGCATCGGAGGCAGTGGCCTTCCTTAAAGCACTTCTGCCTTTCGGCTTCAGTGAGCTTGGGGGGGAGACGGACAGCATTGACATCCATGGCATCGGGGTCCTTTTCTTCCTTCTTGGAGTAAGTAGGTACGTACAAAGTACCAGGTTTCTTGTGTTGCTGTGCGATCCCTCGGGCTCAGCAGTGGTGGGAATCAAAGAGAGCCACCTTCTTGTACCAGTCGGCGACTTTAGTGGGGGGGTTCTCCATCCGGAGAATGTCGAACATTAGATCTTCGGGTATACCCACAGAGTAGTAGGAGACTAGGACCGAATCGTCGGTCACTCCTGCGGCGGATACCTTAGACCTGAACTGGGCGGTGTAATTAGCGAGGGAAGGGGAGAATTCCCCTTTCTTTCCGGGGATCATTCGCTTGGTGGCGAGCCAGGTGAGTGCATTAGTAACTGACTCTGAGTGGGAGAAAACTCCCTCGAAGTCAGCGACGAAGTCAGACCACTTTCCGAGAGAGAAGCCTCCACCTGCGATTTTCGATTCTCAGAAGGTATCAGCCCAGGTGGTGGCTGTACCCTTTTTCATGAAAGAAAGCGCGTAAGCAATTCACCTAGCGTCATCGTTATAGGTCTCAGTGTTGATGGATAGGTACAGTTGTACCAAGCGAAGCCAGGGCTTCGCTTTCGTGAGGTTTCCGTCGAAGTCTTCGGGAACTCCGAGGCAGATTTCAGTGGGCTTGGTTCCCATGACGGGAGTCTGGGGCTGGGGAGCGGCTGGTGCCATAGCTGGGAATATACGACCGCTTTGAGCGATCGGAGTTGGTGATGGTGGGGTGGGACTGTGGGGGATAACTGCTCCTGCTGAAAGCTGGTGAGACAGTAGTCTAGAGAGTTCTTGTGAGTCTGCTTCCACGGAGGGAGAGCGTAGCTCGAGGTCGAGGTCGGGGTTATCAGAGCCTTCAGTGGAGACTTCTGAGTCCAATGTTTCTGAGGCTAAGGATTCAGCGGTTGGCTGATCTGTGGCTCTCCATGAGGTGGAGATCGGTGGCGGTCGGGCTGAGGAGGAGGGCCTACTCGATGGTAGCCGCAATGTGGTAAGCTAGAGCTTTTGTTACGCTTGGCCCAGGTAGGGTCGAGCATAGACTCAAGGAGAAGTTCTAGGACTAAGGAGTACCAGCGTTCTTGATGCTACGGTACGACGAAGGTCCTTTGGGCGAGGTATCTGCTCACGAAGAGCACGCTCAGCGTCGAAGGTTACAAGGAGTCCGGAGGGGACAAGTCTTATCCCGGTCTTGGGAGATCGAGCATAGGAGTTATCTCAAAGGTATAATTGAGTAGCTCTAGCTTGGAGAATACAGGCGTAGAGACTAGGGTTTATATATGTAGGTCATGGAAGGTTAAGGAACCCCATGGAATACACGGAAGAACGAGGGATGAAAGGAGATGTGACTCAGGAAATTGTAAGGACTCGGGATGAGTCGAAACGAGTCACATCTGCTGTGGATCTGTCAATCAGAAGCAGCTGTCAATCAAAGATAATCATGAAACGAAGAAGTGGCTGGAACGGCCCAAAGCGACGATGACAATGGGGTCATTAGTCGGAAATGAACAGATGATATGGTCCATGGGAATAATGACCTATGAGCTGTGTGAGATGGGTCTGGGTAACGCCAGACGAGATGGATGGTAATCCATCGAGACTATGCTAAGTAAAAGAAAAGAAATAAACGGGGCCAGGTCAAGTCGTAACACCTGATCTTATCGATGGAGAAGAACAATATGAGATTGAAAAGATCGTATGACACCAGGGCTCTGTCGCCAACTGTCAGTTCCTTGTCCACTGGCATCGCTTCACAGCTGCCGATGACACCTGGCTCCCCGAACAGGAGTTTAAACATGCACAAGCAGTCCTTTGGAGCTATAAGAAGCTTCACCCCAAGGTCTTTCCTCCTTAGAACTCTACGTGCTGGTCTCTACGTGAGCATCACCAACCGAGTCCTACCAACCTTCAATACTTAGCCAACATGTCTTACTCCCCATCCACCGAGTCCTCTCTTACCGAGTCATCCTTCACTGACTCCACTCTCACTCCACTTGAGGGAGTCGATGAATCCTCCCCTCTCGCCCAGGAACTCTCCATCCCTACCATTCACCCCCCTATGGTTCTCGCCGACAAGTGCCCCAGCAACACTACCACTCCCGGTTGGAACACAGCTCCCCTCCCTTGGCCCTCTGTCCTCAATGAGGAAGAGAAACCCAAGACCATTCTCTCCATCAATGTACCCCGTTTCGCATACCCCCTTCGGTCCGACCCACTGTCATGTGAGTCCAGACATCTCCTTCAGACCCACCTCCATGACTCCTACCTCGCAGCTACCATGCAGGCACACTTAGACATAGATTCCCCTCTCAAATCACTGTATTTAGCTTTTTTACAGGTCTTGCGTCTCGACCCCATCGCCTCGTTCACCTTCACAAATGCCCAGTCGGAGTTTTTCTCCTCGCAGCTCCGCCTTGTAGCCCACCGTATTCGGTCATATCTCCTATCGGCCATGCACCAGCTTGACATGCTGGACTTCGTCGCTGACATTGAACACTATTCTCAGGATCTCGCAAAGGCTGGTCTCTCCCTTTCCCCTGTTCAACCCCCTCTCCCTCTCGAAACCATCCTAGTCCCCTCATCCACTGAGCCAGTTGCTCCAACACCATCTGCATCATCCTCTCCCTTATCCCCCAGTGAGGTTAACCTCATCGATTGACTTGAGAGGGTTCATCTCATGAACGAAGGTGAGATCAGCCTTACCCCCAATCACCCCATGTACAACACATCCTGTTTCCATTGTCACCATCTTGGCCACTGGCACATTGACTGCCCTGAGTATAAGTGTCCCTTTTGTCTTCGCATACACCCTGGACACATTCAGAACCAGTGTCCCCTCCACCGTCGTCCCTGCCCTGCTACTCCATCCTCATCCTCATCTCATTCTTCCAGCTCCTCTCATTCTTCGAGATGGTCACACCATCCACAGCCTCACCCACTCACATCCCACATCCAAGACAAGCCAGAACCTGACTTTACAGATGACATGTGGGACGACACGGCCTATGCCAACATCACTGGTTCCCCCAACGGGGGCTACATCAACCTTTAGGACTCCTCAAGTGGCATTGAGGAGCATAAGAGGGAGGTAGTGTTATGACTTGACCTGGCCCATTTATTTCTTTTTCTTCTTTTTCTTAGCTTAGTCTCAGTGGATCGCTATCTGCCTTGTCTGGCATTACCCAGACTCCGTTCTCATGGCACATAGGTCTTTATCTCACGGACCACATTGTACATTTCATTTCCGACTAATGACTCTGCTGTCATTGTCACTTCGGGTCGCTCTGACCACTTCTCTGTTTCATGATAATCGTTGATTGACAGCTGCTTCTGATCAACATTGATCAACAGATCCACAGCAGATATGACTCACTTTGACTCCTCCCAAGTCCTTACGATTCCCTGAGTCATATCTCTCTTAGTTCCTCATTCTCCCACTCGTTCCATAGACTTCCATGGCCTTCTATGGCTCGACTATATAAACAGTAGTCTTTATGCTTGTACTCCTTAAGCTAGAGCTACTCAATCATACCTTTGAGATAACTCCTATGCTCGATCTCCCAAGACTGGGATAAGACTTGTCCCCTTCAGACTCATCATATCCTTCGACACTGAGCATGCTCTTCGTGAGCAGATACCTCACCCGAAGCCCCTAGTCGTACCATAGCGTCAAGAACGCTGGTACTCCTTAGTCCCAGACCTCACTCTTGAGTCCACGCTCAACCCTACCCGGGCCAAGCATAACACAAGGTATGAGTTGAGGAATGAGTATGATAGATCAGTGTTATACCACAGGTATCAGATGCAAGTCTGAATATGATGACAAATGAGTCTGTGGTGATAATCACTGATCCTGCAACAGCTAGGATAGGATATCCACCAATTGCTGCTGTGAAAATAAAGAACAGCACGATGCACCAGATGCTACCAAGAATAACCTCACTCTCACTGTGCAAGCTTGGAACAGACATCAAACAACAGTAAGTTACAAGCCTGCAGGGCTCATAACCTATGGAAATACCACAGGTAATTTCACGTGTGCAGCTGAGGGCAATGAAGGGAAAGAGTGGGCCTGAAGTGGGAGATACTCACTTCTAGGAGAGTGAGTTGTTGTAAAGCATATAGTGAAGTCTTGAATAGCTGACTGGGGTTCCGAGTAGGAATAAGACTTATATTATGAGAGTGGAGACATGTCCTACTTATAGGATATCATGTCTGTATGTATGTGTGTATGTCTCTATCATAATAGGTAAGTCTATGGAACATTAGAGAATGTCATGGAACATATGTGACAGAATCTAGGAGAAGGCAGGAGTTGCCCAATACTCAGCTGCTGCCTAAGATGGGCGAAAATGACTATATTCACCTAGGAGAAGGCAGGAATTGCCCAATACTATAGTACATTAGCTAGGAATAAAAAACTAAGTGAAAAGTAACTCACCTCAGCTGCTGCCTAAGATGGGTGAAAACAACTGAGGTACTAGTGAGTAGGGTAAGTGTATATATACTA
>JBBPSV010000319.1:0-21342 GCA_038093795.1 Retiboletus fuscus
CCCTATATAATAGGCGCTCCATAGTCCACCGTACCTTAGCTTAGTCTACCTGAATCACCGTATACTCCTAGATTCATAGACTCCCTTGTAATCCCAGCGCCTTCACCAGAACTCCTGTCGGAAGGCCATCTCGACCCTCGACCTAGCCGCCTACCATGTAGCCTTAGAATGTGAGAACTCACCTTCTCGCGCCTCCACTCATCTCTAGTAGTCCGTTTCCCGAACTACTATAGCCCGAGTCCTAGAAGGCGGCTTACCCTCAGGTCTATGCACGACCCTGCCCGGGTCACGCATAACAAAAGACTAAGCTCACCCCTACCGCGGCTACCATTGTGTAGACCCTCCCCATTCGCTTAGACCCCACTCGCTCACTCGCTTAGAACCCCGGTGACCCTGGACTCCCCAGGGACCTTAGCCCCAGCACTCGCATGGAACCCACAGACCTTGGATGCTTCCAAGGACCCCCCCAGCACTAGCCCCAGCCCCAGTCACAGCCACGGCGGCACCCCCGCCAGTCCTAGCCCAGTCTCCCACTATGGGAACCTAGACCACGGATACCCGCGACCATGGCTCCGGAGCTCATCCGCTCTTGGAGATTTTATTCCGCTCGCTGAAAGGAACAGCTTGGAGAAAGTGTTCTTTCAGGAGACTTCCCCTGACCTTAGCGGCATTCCTGACCCCTTGAAGATTCGGTGCATGCCGATATCCCCTTAGACCCCTCCGAGACCCCCTAGCCCTGTGACGTCCTAGACACGACGAAAAACTGTCCACCACTTGCCTAGTCACGTCCTAGACACGACGATAAACTGTTTACCCCTCGTCTCTAGTCACGTCCTGGACACGACGATAAACTGTTTACCCCCGGTCTTTCGTCCTGACAAGAGCTCCACTCTAACGAAAGACATTCCTAGCCCCTAGTCATGCCCTGAGCACGGCATAAAACTGTTCATCCCTAGTCCTTAGCCATGCCCTGAGCACGGCATAAAACTGTTCAATTCCTAGTCCTTAGTCACGCCCTGAGTATGGCGTTAAACCATTCACCCCTTGTTACGAGTTGACCTGGCCCCATTCATTTCTTTTGTTATTTTACCTAGCTTAGTCTCGATGGATCACTATCCATCTCGTCTGGCCTCACCCAGATCGCTCTCGCACAGCATGTAGGTCAATACTCCCACAGACTGCTTCTTTCTTTCATTTCCGACTAATGACCCCGCTGTCATTGTCGCTTCGGGCCGATCCGGCCACTTCTTCGTTTCATGATAATCTTTGATAAACAGCTGCTTCTGATCGACGTTGATCAACAGATCCGCAGCGGATGTGACTCGTTTCGACTCATCCCGAGTCTTTACGCTTCCCCGAGTCACATCTCCCTTCATCCCGCATCAACCCGTTCTTTCTACGAACTTCCATGACGTTCCATGACTCTCGTATATAAACCGTAGCCTCTACGCCTGTATTCCCTAAGCTAGAGCTACTCAATTATACTCTTGAGATAACTCCTACGCTCGATCTCCCAAGACCGGGATAAGCCTCGTCCTCTTCGGACTCATCATATCCTTTGATGCTGAGCGTGCTCTTCGTGAGCAGATACCTCGCCCGAAGGTTCCTTAGTCATACCGTAGCGTCAAGAACGCTGGTACTCTCTTAGTCCCAGAAACCCCTTTGAGTCTATGCTCGACCCTACCCGGGCCAAGCGTAACAAAAGCTCTAGCTTACCACGTCGCGGCTACCATCGAGTAGACCCTCCTCCTCAGCCCGACCACCACCGATCTCCACCTCGTGGAGAGCCACAGAATCACCGGACCCCGAGTCCTCAGCCTCAGAAGCATCGGGCTCAGAAGCACCCACTGAGGGCTCTGATAACCCCGACCTAGACCTCGAGCTACGCTCTCCCACCGAGGAAGCAGAATCCCAAGAACTCTCTAGACTACTGTCTCACCAGCTATCAGCCGGAGCAGTTATCCCTCGTAACCCCACCCCGCCGTCACCAACACCGATCGCACAAAGCGGTCATATATTTCCAGTCACGGCACCCCCAGCACCTCAGCCCCAGACCCCCGTCATGGGAACTAAACCCACGGAAATCCGTCTCGGAGTTCCCGAAGACTTTGACGGAAACCTTACAAAAGCAAAGCCATGGCTTCGCTCGGTACAATTGTACCTCTCAATCAACGCAGAAATCTACAATGACGACGCTAGGCGAATTGCCTATGCACTATCCTTCATGAAGAAAGGTACGGCGCTCACTTGGGCTCATACCTTCCGAGAATCCAAGATCTCCGGCGGAGGCTTCTCTCTCGGGAAGTGGTCCAACTTTGTCTCCAACTTCGAGGCCGTTTTCTCCCACTCAGAATCGACCACCAACGCGCTCACTTGGCTAGCCACCAAGCAAATGATCCCCGGAAAGAAGGGTGAGTACTTCCCTTCTCTGGCTAACTACACGGCACAGTTCAGGTCCAAGGTATCCGTTGCAGGAGTAACCGACGATGCGGTTTTGATCTCCTATTACTCTGCGGGTATACCGGAAGACCTCATGTTCGACATTCTCCGGATGGAGAACCCCCCTACCAAGGTCGCCGACTGGTATAAAAAGGTGGCCCTCTTCGACTCTCACCGCCGCTGTTACGATTCATCGTGCCCCTACACTTTTTCCCTCGCTCGGTCCTAGTCATGGCTTACCCAGCCATACCTCATCCCTCGCTTAGCCCAGTCCTGGCTTACCCAGCCAGCCAGCCCACCGATAGTCCCCACCGGACTTCATGCCTACGCATTGCCGAGAACCCGCTAAGCACTCCCTTGCTTAGTCCTTACGCCGAGCCCGTCCTGGCTTTCCCCTGATCATAGTCCGTTCTGCCTGACCGGAACCCCTAAGTCTCATAGCGCTGGTCTTTTCGTGAGCATCACCAATTGAGCATTCCCCCGAGACCCCGTCTCTAGCCTCAGCCCGGGACTCCAACAGTCCACTCCTAGACTCCCCGCCTAGACCCATGACGTAGCCCACTCATGGACCGACAGTACGCTGCATCGCCCCTGTCTCTGTCCGCTGACATCACAGACCTCCCCTGCCGAGTCCAACCTCGGACCCTCCCCTCGGCTTGGCCCCTCACCCTTGCCATGCACAGATCCCCTCAGGCCTCACCCCGAACATGCACCCCGCCCTGGGACTCTCCCGTCCTTGGTCCCAGTCCACCGGTTCTTCCAACAGAACCCGTCCTAGTCCCTTGGCTCCCCAGCTGAGCTCCGGCCTCTCGACCGGACCCTATGCCAGACCCTCGGTAGGATTACTCACGTATCCTTGGATATCTCCTATCCGAGTCCCATCATTGACAATGGCACACGTGCCTTTCCTTAGCTTTAGCCTTTCTTAGAACCTCACCTTGCGCATCCCTTCTACTACCACCGAAGGCGATGCTTCTTTCGCTTAGCCGAGATCAATGATCGACAGGACGCTTCCTGATCGACAGATCCGCAGCGCGTATGACTCATTTCATTAATCATTCGCCGAGTCATACTTCACCGTTTCCTTTAGAGATGTGCACCCCTCATCCATTCGGCACATCTCCTTTACTTAGTCTTACCACAGCCGGTTCCCTTACTTAGACGCCCGGTCTGTGCGCACACTTGCCCCCTATATAATAGGCGCTCCACTGTCCCCAGTACCTTAGCTTAGTCTACCTGAATCACCGTATACTCCTAGATTCATAGACACCCTTGTAATCCCAACGCCTTCACCAGAACTCCTGTCTGAAGGCCGTCTCGACCCTCGACCTAGCCGCCTACCATGTAGCCTTAGAACGTGAGAACTCACCTTCTCGCGCCTCCACTCATCTCTAGTAGTCCGTCTCCCGAACTACTATAGCCCGAGTCCTAGAAGGCGGCTTACCCTCAGGTCTATGCACGACCCTGCCCGGGTCACGTGTAACAGCTGCCGAGCCCGAGGGATCGCGCAGCAACACAAGAAACCCGGTACCCTGTATGTACCTACCTACTCGAAGAAGGAAGAGAAGGACCCCAACGCCATGGACGTTGACGCCGTCCGACTTCCCCCCAAGCTCACTGAAGCCGAAAGGCAGAAGTGCTTCAAGGAAGGCCGTTGCCTCCGATGCCGCCAGACTGGCCACATGGCAAAGGAGTGCAAGGTCTATGACGCGCCCAAGAACCCCAAGAAGACCCGAAAGGTGAAGAAGGATGACGTCCCTGAGCTAGCTGACTGCGAAGACGATGATGATGAAGTCGAGTCAGTAGCTAGAATCTCCTTCTCCCGCAAGGATTTTTAGAACGGAGGACCCTGTCAACGTGGACTCCTCCTAGGTGTGCCAATGTACTAGTATCTGAAATGCGCAAATCCATGCAGATCCCAGTTCAGCTAATCGTACCTGTGCACTCTCTCAAAGCCATTGACACTCGCGCCCTGATCGACAGTGGTGCCGATATTTCATGTATCGACTGGGATTTCGTACGTAAACACAAAATCCCTACTACCCGACTACCAAAACCTATCCCTGTTCGGAATGTCGACCAATCCGCTAATTCGCACGGAGCCATCCGGTTCACCTGTACCCTTTACGCCAATACCGGAGGAATCACCCAGAAAGTCCTCTTCCACGTCATGTCTTGCGGAAGCGAGAACGTTATCCTAGGACTCCCCTGGCTGCGCGCCACCAACCCTACGATCGACTGGATTAAACAGACGATCAACATCCCCGAGTCTTGCGACCAATCCAAGGTTCTTTTTCAGGAACACAACGTCGCTACCTCTAAGCATAGCGACCGATTCAAGAGACCTAGCTTTGACTGGACCCCCCCACACCAAGTCAAGGTCAACTGCGTTGACCACGCCCGACTCTACGAATATCTCGACGAAGAAACGGAGAACGAATTCTGTCAACGAGCTCATGACCACTACAGGATTGGTCGGATCCAACGGTGTGGATCGCGATTCTACCCCCTGGGTTCTCCAGTCATCGCCAAGATCACCTCCGCTATGCAGCTCGCACAAGCGGAATTCAACAAGAAACCCGAAGTCACCCTCCCAGCAGAGTATGAGCAGTTCCGAAAGGTGTTTGAAGAACGACCAATCGGACAACTCCCACCGGAACGGACTTACGACCACGAGATCAACCTTAAAGAAGGCTTTGAACCCAAGATCGGCAAGCTATATCCGCTATCCCCACACGAACGCGAAGCCACCGAAGCCTTCCTAGAAGAGAATCTCCGGTCCGGTGCTATCCGACCCTCGAATTCTCCCCAAGCATCCCCTTTCTTCTTTGTCCAGAAGAAAGAACTTGACGCCAATGGCAATCCCAAGCTCCGGCCCTGTATGGACTACCGGAAACTCAACGACCAAACAATCCGCGACGCCTACCCCCCACCTCGGATCGATGATCTCATTAACAAAGTGCAAGACGCTAAGGTCTTCACCAAGTTCGATGTCCGATGGGGTTACAACAACGTCCGGATCAAAGAAGGACACCAATGGAAAGGCGCCTTCCTTACTCACAAGGGCCTCTTCGAACCCATGGTCATGTTCTTCGGCATGACTAACTCCCCCACCACGTTCCAGCGATTCATGAACAACTCGTTCAGGGACATGATCTCGGAAGGATGGCTTGTCATCTATATGGACGACCTCCTTATCTTCTCCCCCGACGACCAACTCCATACGGAGCAAACCAAGCGAGTTCTCCAACGGATGGAAGAACTCGACCTTCATCTTCGCTTATCCAAGTGTTCCTTTGCTACGGAACAGGTCGACTATCTCGGCATGATCCTCTCCCCTGGAAAGCTCGCTATGGACCCCGTCAAACTTGACAGAATCACTTCCTGGCCCGCGCCCACCTCAGTCAAGGAAGTCCGGTCATTCCTAGGGTTCGCCAATTACTACCGACAATTCATCCCGGACTACTCGACCATTGCCCGCCCTCTCATCGACCTTACCAAGAAGACCCAACCGTGGCACTGGGACACTCCGCAAGACACCACGTTCCTTCAGTTAAAGGAACTCTTCCTCTCCAAACCTGTACTCCGACTCCCCGATCCTAGTGCACTGTTTGCCATCGCGACCGACGCCTCCGGCGTGGCCACAGGTGGTATCCTACTCCAAACGGACGAGAACGGTGCCTGGCATCCGTGTTCCTATCTCTCCCAATCATTCTCCCCCGCAGAACGAAACTACGACATCCACAACCGCGAACTTCTCGCGATCATCCGTGCCCTCAAGTCATGGCGCCACCTCCTCCACGGTTCTTCCTCGCCGGTTCAAGTCTTTACCGACCATAAGAACCTCACTTACTTCCGCGCCCCTCAGAACCTCAATCGTTGACAAGCCCGCTGGCTCTTAGATCTCGCGGACTTCGACTACAAGATGATCCACGTTCCCGGTTCTCTCCTTGCCGGTCCAGACGCTTTGTCGCGCCGCCCGGACTTCCTCGCCCATGCCCCGGACAACACGCAGACTGTCCTCCTCCCGGACTCCATCTTTGTCTGCCTCATAGATTCCGCCCTACGGGACCACATTAAGACTACGTCGAAAGACGATCCCTTGTACCTCCAGACGCTCCAAGCCTTTGATGGATCCATTCCCCCCGCCTTCCGCTCCCGTCTCAGCGACTGGCAACTCCACGAAGGCGTCCTGACTTACCAAGGACGCGTCTATATTCCCCCCATCAATGGCCTGCGCAAGTCTATCTTGCAACGGTGTCATGACCACGAGTCTGCGAGTCACCCCGGCTTTCTTAAGACTCGACAGCTCGTTGCGAGCGAGTTCTGGTGGCCTGGTTTGGCCCAATACGTTCGCAAGTATGTTGAGGGCTGTGCCCTGTGCCAGCAGCACAAGGTCAACACCCACCCCACGACCCCTCCGCTCACCCCCAACAAGTCCACCGCCACCCGCCCCTTCCAGCAGATCTCCTGCGATCTGATCACGGATCTCCCCGAGTCCAATGGCTTCACGGCTGTTATAGTCTGGGCTGACTATGCATCTTCGAAGGGGGCTATTTTCTGCCCAACCACTAAAACCGCCACCGCGGAAGACGTTGCTACTCTCTACTTTAAGAAAGTTTACCCCAGATTCGGCCTCTATGAGAAGATCATCTCGGATCGAGGCCCGCAGTTCGCTTCTCGCTTTGCAAAAGAACTCGGCAGACTTCTCGGATGTTCCCTTGCGTTATCCACCGCGTATCACCCCCAGACTGATGGGGAAACGGAACGGATCAATCAAGAACTCGAGACGTACCTGCGGATCTTTGCAGGGAACAGCCCCACCACGTGGGCCGACCGGCTGATCCACACCGAATTTGCTCACAACCACCGCCCCCATTCCGTCACTGGTAAATCCCCGTTTTACCTAATGATGGGATATGAACCTACTCCGATCCCCACCGTCATCCCGCTCACGGATCTCCCCACCGTGGAAGATCGCATCAAGGAACTCACTGCCGCACGCCAAGAAGCCCTTGCTGCGCACGAACTAGCTAGGCAAGTCATGGCTTCTCGGAACAAGAAGAATTTCACCCCGTTCGAAAAAGGGGATCAGGTCTGGCTCGAGGCCAGAAATTTGAAACGCAACCTGACTCACCCGAAATTTGCCCCGAAACGTGAAGGACCCTTTACCATTGTTAAGGTATTGTCCCCGATCACATATCAACTCCGTCTCCCCAAGACATGGAAAATACATCCGGTCTTCCACGCCTCGCTCCTCACCCCGTACAAGGAAAACTCCGTGCACGGCCCCAATTTCCCTTCTCCACCGCCTGACCTTATCGATGGCGAAGAACAATACGAAATCGAGAAAATCATATGACACCGGGGTTCCGCTGCCAACAGGCAGTTCCTCGTCCGCTGGCACGGTTTTACCGCCTCCGATGACTCCTGGCTCCCAGAACGGGAGTTCAAACATGCCCAAGCAGTCCTTCGAAGCTATAAGAAGCTTCACCCCAAAGTCTTCCCTCCTTAGAACTCTACGCGCTGGTCTCTACATGAGAATCACCAACCGAGCTCTAATCAACCTTCCGACCTTCGTATCTTGCATAACAATGTCTTACTCCCCCTCGACTGAATCTTCCCTCACCGAATCCTCGCTCACCTTCACTGACTCCGTTCTCCCCTCCCTCGAAGGAGTCGATGACTCCTCCGCTCTCGCCCAGGAACTCTCCGTTCCTACCATCCACCCTCCTATGGTCCTTGCTGAGGACCCCTCTAGTAACGTTGCCACTCCAGGGTGGAACACCGAACCCCTCCCTTGGCCCTCTGTCCTTGAACAGGAAGAGAAGCCAAAGACGATTCTATCAGTCAATGTACCACGATTCGCCTACACCCTCCGGTCTGACCCGCTGTCATGCGAGTCCGGACGACTTCTCCAGACCCACCTCCGTGATTCCCACCTCGCAGCCACCATGCAGGCGCATTTAGATGTAGACTCTCCCCTTGAATCATTATACCTAGCCTTTTTACAGGTCTCTCGTCTCGACCCCATAGCCTCGTTCACCTCCGCAAATGCCCAGTCCGAGTTCTTCTCGACTCAGCTCCGTCTTGTAGCCCGCCGCATCCGCTCATACCTCCTGTCTGCCATGCACCAGCTAGACATGCTGGACTTCGTCGCTGACATTGAACGATACTCGCAGGACCTGGCCCGAGCTGGTCTCCCACTTCCTCCCGTTCGTCCTACCTTACCAGTCGAAACCATTCTAGTCCCCTCGCCGGCAGAGCCCGTCGCTCCGACGCCGTCTGCGTCGTCCTCCCCCCTGTCCCCTGGCAAGACTTCCCTCATTGATCGACTCGAACGGGTTCATCTCATGAACGAAGGTGAGATCAGTCTCAGCCCCGATCACCCCCTTTACAACGCGTCCTGCTTTCATTGTCACCGCCTTGGGCACTGGCGCATCGACTGCCCAGAGTACAAGTGCCCCTTTTGCCTTCACATGCGCCCCGGACACATTCAGAACCAATGTCCACTCCGTCGTCGTCCCCGTCCCACCACCCCATCCTCATCCTCTCAATCCTCTAGCTCCTCCCGCTCGTCGCGAAGGTCGCACCATCCGCGACCTCGCCCACTTGCATCCCGGATTCAGGATGAGCCGGAAGTGGACTACACAGATGATGTGTGGGACGACACGGCCTATGCCAACGTCACTGGTTCTCCCAATGGCGGCTACGTCGACCTCTAGATATCCTCAAGCGGCGTTGAGGAGCGTAAAGAGGGGGTAATGTTACGAGTTGACCTGGCCCCATTCATTTCTTTTGTTATTTTACCTAGCTTAGTCTCGATGGATCGCTATCCATCTCGTCTGGCCTCACCCAGATCGCTCTCACGCAGCATGTAGGTCAATACTCCCACGGACTGCTTCTTTCTTTCATTTCCAACTAATGACCCCGCTGTCATTGTCGCTTCGGGCCGATCCGGCCACTTCTTCGTTTCATGATAATCTTTGATAAACAGCTGCTTCTGATCGACGTTGATCGACAGATCCGCAGCGGATGTGACTCGTTTCGACTCATCCCGAGTCTTTACGCTTCCCCGAGTCACATCTCCCTTCATCCCGCATCGACCCATTCTTTCTACGAACTTCCATGATGTTCCATGACTCTCGTATATAAACCGTAGCCTCTACGCCTGTATTCCCTAAGCTAGAGCTACTCAATTATACTCTTGAGATAACTCCTACGCTCGATCTCCCAAGACCGGGATAAGCCTCGTCCTCTTCGGACTCATCATATCCTTTGATGCTGAGCGTGCTCTTCGTGAGCAGATACCTCACCCGAAGGTTCCTTAGTCGTACCGTAGCGTCAAGAACGCTGGTACTCTCTTAGTCCCAGAAACCCCTTTGAGTCTACGCTTGACCCTACCCGGGCCAAGCGTAACACCCCTGGTCTTTTGTCCCGACAAGGCCTAGCCTTAACAAAAGACATCTCGATCCCCCTTCGCCTAGCATACTCCTTAGGCCGAAGACCTCTCGACTGGCCAGATCTTTATCCCCGGTACCCCTCGTGTCCTGACCCGAGCACGTCGATAAACTGCCTACCCTAGACGGATCAACATGGTCCAATCATCGCCGCTCCCAGTTCAGCAAGAGCCTATGGAGTACCCTCGCAGTCCCGATAAGCGCTCAGCCGCTTAATGTATAGAACCACCAAAGGCTTCACGAAGATTTTCATCACCTCGCGTAATGCCACCCTAGTCGCTTCTTTCGGATCAGATGCGATCTCCGATATCCATCTCCGAGCATCATCAGAAGCATCACGGAACACCACAGAGCCCCTGTCTCCAGTCCTCACCCCATTCCCGCACTCAGTCTGCACGGGGTGATTCCCTAGACCATGTGCATCATGCATCCGCACTCAGCTCGCACGGGGTGATTCCCTGAGCAATGCGCATCACTGTCCTAGACGTCCGCAATGACGGAAAACTATCACTGCCCTAGCCATAGCACGTCCACAATGACGGAAAACTACCACTGCCCCAGTCATAGTCCATCCGCAAAGATGTAAAACTATCTTAGCCCTAGTCCATCCGCAAAGATGTAAAACTACCTTAGTCCCAGTCCGTCCGCGAAGACGATAAACTACCCGTAGAAACCCTAGTCTGCCCGGAAAGGCATTAAACTACCCTCGACCCCATGGACGCCCTCAGCATGGCGCTAAACTGTTTCCCAGTCCTCGACCCGACCGCGCTGACCAGTCAATGGCAATGACACCACCGGTCGCACCACTGTCTTCCCCGATCCTCGACATGATCTAAAACCGTCTGGACTTTTGTCCACCCATCCGGAGTATGACGAAAAACCACTCACACCATTCCTTGGACCCCGAACTACCTCTTCTCCACCCTTAGGTGAATTATCCATTAACCGTGTAGGAACGGCACCCGTATGGGCAGAAGAACCTCGGCTCGCAGGCAGCCACTTTGGCTTCACCTCGTCCACCCCTGGAAACCCCAGATTGTCCTTGGCAAGACTAGAAACTACCTGACTCCTAGACCCTCGGACCGCGTCGTCACCTGGATGGCAACCAGAACGCCGGTCAACTCTTAGAACTCTTAGAACTCTGAGCACTAGGTAACCCCTAGCTGACTGCTCTTTGCAAGACAGCAAGAGTAGATTTTGCGGTCCACCATCGACACTCGATACACCGCTGACACCATGTCAAGTCGCCGACGACGACTCTAATATACCTGTCCTCCTGGAATCACCGTCCTCCTTGACATACTTAGCGCAGGACATAGCTACGAAGGCGTATCCTTCAGAAACCCGAACATCCGCTCGGTCTAAAGAACTTACATCACTAGATCTTCCGGGCTTAGTCCCAGTGAAAGATATCACTAGAACCATTGTGTTCTTCGAACCCCAGCACAGTCCTAGTAAGTCCGGAACGACTTTAAACTACATCGCCGCCCTAGAAGTCTGGGATGACTTTAAACTACTCGATCCCTAGTCCTGACCCTCACCGGTCTGTCTTGGCCTTTACGGCACGACTCGACTCAGCAAGCCTTCCTACGAGCCAATGAATTATGCATTAGGGTGCAGCAACCCCATTGTGCCATGGATCTGCGACCTCCGTCGATTTCCTCTAGTACCTGGACGCCTGCATGGACGTTCCAGCTTCCCCTAGTCCTGGACCCCCGGACCTGAAGTGTTGCATCCCAGATAGATGGCAACTACCCGATCGGCCCTCTTCCCGTCCCATCTCTGGTCTCTGGTCCGAAATGACCTTAAACTACCCAGTCCTTAGTACGTCCGAGATGACGTAAAACTACACCCCTGTCTTGTGCCGCAGCGATATTCGCTGGCACTTCCCTAGTTCACCGGAGACCTGTGCATACGAGTTCCTCCCGATCCTCTAGTCAGTCCAGGATGACTCTAAACTACTCATCACTGTCCTAGACGTCCGAGCTGACGCTAAACTACCTTGTCCTAGTCTGTCCGCAACGACTCGAAACTACTCGTCATAGTCCTAGTCTGTCCGCAATGACTTGAAACTACCTCGTCCTAGTCTGTCCGCAATGACTCGAAACTACTCGTCACCACCCCAGCAGTCCGAGACGACTTTAAACTACCTCGTCTTAGTCCTTGAGTCTGGAAAGACTCTAAACTACTCAGCCTAGTCCCTAGCCCCAGAGATGCATGCATATGCACCCCTCCTGATCCTTAGCCCTGCCTTGCTCTTAGCTCGGCACCCTCAGCATACGCGTATACTGCAATGCGTCGGCTCCTCGCGAGCCATCACTGTCCTTAGAAACCCCAACCCAGTCCAGCATCAGCTCTCCCATCTGAGGATGACCGTCAACGAGCCGCTGGAATCCCTAGCCTAGACCCCTTAGAACCACCGAACCTCGACCCGCCGGCTCTCCCATTTGAGGATCATACGTCAAGTAGCCGAACGGACCCATTAGAACCCTTAGCACCGCCCTAGATCAACGCTTCTTCGCGCTTCCCCGGTTATCACCGGACCTCACGACCTCCTCACTGGAGCCCCGCCTAGAATCTTCGCTTGGAATCTCAGACCTTAGAAGGGGGGTATTTCACCACTTTTACCCCATTTCCTTGTCCTTGGCACCACTGAACCACCGCCCAAGAGCCTCTTTGCAGGCCCTGATCTGCCGATCCCCACGCGGCGACACCCCTTGCCATACTTGGAACCCTATCAGAGAACCTCCACAGCCCGAGATCATCAAGAAGATCAACCCATTTCAGGTATCACTCGATCTTCTAGTCATAGAACCTGATTAGGCAACCATCAGTCGCCTATCACCCCCGCTTACGTCCTCTAGCATGACGGTAAAAGGCTAATCATAGCTCAATCCCATCGTAGACTCTACGGGCCTAACCGCCCAGATCCTATCACCCCCGCCACGGGCCCAGCCGCCCAGAACCCCACTGCACTCTGTGACACCCCAAGCAGAGCCCTAGAACCTCCGCTATGCCGGAGATCCCCTCGACCTGTCCACGCCCGGACTCCGAGAATGGCACAAGCTTGTGCTTGTTGTCCCCACTCCTTAGCCCAGATATAAGCCGACCTTGATGGTGGCTTCCTTAGAACCTTGATGCCCTGCTCAGACAGGCCCTCAGTTCAACCGGAACCTACTCCTCAGGAACTCCCTCCGGTCCCTCGCCCTAGAACCCCTCAGCATGCGCCCAGATCACGCCCCCGCAGAGCCTACCAGCTCCAGACCTCCCAAGAACACCTCTGGGATAGCGGACCCCGTCCATATCTCCGCACCCGAGACTACCTCGACTACATCGCAGGTCCTAGCCACTGGCACCAACCCGGTGTCCTCTGCGCCCTCTGCCGCCACGCCTAGAACGGCCTCTGTGCCACCCCGGTTCGCCAGCTTCATGGCTGACGAATACTCCCTGCATCGACCCCTAGACCTCTCCATCCCAACCCCCTGGGATGTAAGACCTGCATTGTCCCCGGTCCGCCTTGGCATGACCCCGATCACAGTCCCTATGAACCCTAGCCACGGCGACCTTTCGCCAGTCCCTGCTCCTGTCTCTAGAATCGCCCTACCCCAGCTTAGCTGGTGCCCTAGATGCCTTGTCCTCGTCCCCTGTGAACGCTGCAACGACGCCCCAGTCATTGAATACCGCAAGCTCTACGAAGACGCTTGGGTAACCACCCACCGATGTCGCACCCACTGTGGAATCGGTCGTAGACCTCGTATCGCAGTCGCTAACTCGCCCCTCCATCTCCCCACCCACGGATGGACCATCACAGAACTTGGCAACCTCCACGCCGCCCTCTCCAACCTCCCCAGAGAATACCCACAGTCCTAGAATTCTTTTCGAGTTCAGGAGCACTCGAGCCATAGAAAGGGGGTAATGTTACGATTCATTGTGCCCCTATACTTTTTCCTTCGCTCAGTCCTAGTCATGGCTTACCCAGCCATACCTCGTCCCTCGCTTAGCCCAGTCCTGGCTTACCCAGCCAGCCAGCCCACCGATAGTCCCCACCGGACTTCATGCCTACGCATTGCCGAGAACCCGCTAAGCACTCCCTTGCTTAGTCCTTACGCCGAGCCCGTCCTGGCTCTCCCCTGATCATAGTCCGTTCCGCCCGACCGGAACCCCTAAGTCTCATAGCGCTGGTCTCTTCGTGAGCATCACCAATTGAGCATTCCCCCGAGACCCCGTCTCTAGCCTCAGCCCGGGACTCCAACAGTCCACTCCTAGACCCCTCGCCTAGACCCCTGACGTAGTCCACTCGTGGACCGACAGTACGCTGCATCGCCCCTGTCTCTGTCCCCTGACATCATCATAGAACCTCCTCCGCCGAGTCCAACCTCGGACCCTCTCCTCGGCCTGGCCTCACACCCATGCCATGCACTGACCTTGTTGGGTGTTACCCCGAACGTGCACCCCGCCCTGGGACTCTCCCGTCCTTGGTCCCAGTCCACCGGTTCTTCCAACAGAACCCGTCCCAGTCCCTCAGCTCCCCAGCTGAGCTCCGGCCTCTTGACCGGACCCTATGCCAGACCCTCGGTAGGATTACTCACGTATCCCTGGATATCTCCTATCCGAGTCCCATCATTGACAATGGCATACGCGCCTTCCCTTAGCTTTAGCCTTTCTTAGAACCTCGCCTTGTGCATCCCTTCTATTACCACCGAAGGCGATGCTTCTCTCGCTTAGCCGAGATCATTGATCGACAGGACGCTTCCTGATCGACAGATCCGCAGCGCGTATGACTCATTTCATTAATCATTCGCCGAGTCATACTTCACCATTTCCTTTAGAGATGTGCACCCCTCATCCATTCGGCACATCTCCTTTACTTAGTCTTACCACAGCCGGTTCCCTTACTTAGACGCCCGGTCTGTGCGCACACTTACCCCCTATATAATAGGCGCTCCATAGTCCACCGTACCTTAGCTTAGTCTACCTGAATCACCGTATACTCCTAGATTCATAGACTCCCTTGTAATCCCAGCGCCTTCACCAGAACTCCTGTCGGAAGGCCGTCTCGACCCTCAACCTAGCTGCCTACCATGTAGCCTTAGAACGTGAGAACTCACCTTCTCGCGCCTCCACTCATCTCTAGTAGTCCGTTTCCTGAACTACTATAGCCTGAGTCCTAGAAGGCGGCTTACCCTCAGGTCTATGCGCGACCCTGCCCGGGTCACGCGTAACAAGTCGCACATGTATAGTTTTGGAGTACAATTGCGCATATTGGCTTGAACGGAGTCGTAGACAAACCTTTTGCCGACGAACTCGACTAGCAGAGCCTCCAGTAAGGAGAGAGCGCAGGATCATGTCGACACATTCGACACTTCTACCCCCGCTGGGAGTGATCCAGGATAGTAGTAGCTACGGAGCAGTGCTTCGCAACACTGCCATTAATACAGAGACCTGGAATGCACATTTAGCGTGCCACAAATCTCCCTTGCGGAGCAGCTGTACACTACGATTAGCACGAATGAAATGGAGGACATGTTAGTGCAAACATCTCGACCATCTCGTGCATAAGCACCCAACTTGTTCAGATTAAAGGGAGGTAGGGATAGTGTTGCTGTTGACACCCAAAGGGGTCGTCAGCGAATTGGGACCATTACCTGCCGTATTCCCCGAAGTGGGTTGCTGGTCCCTAGATCTTGCCCTGAGTGACGGCAAACATTGAGTAAAAATGAACATTGCAGCAATTGGCGAAAAGTATTCAGGCAATGTTATTCATGGATGTGATTGGGTCGTTTACAGACCATTCGAGTGGGTTCGTAGTAGAACTCCAAGTACTAGTGCTTTGTGGAGTTCGATAAAGCTGAATTTCCGTAATCAGTACGAAATGCTGCAATGACTCCAAGCGTATACGCTTGCCAGGATGTCATCCTTGGCCCGGGTCAGCTCTCATACTTGGGCAACAAGATCATCTTGGATGTAGAAATCTAAAGTCAGAATGCGAGGGTGGTTGCCAAGCCATGGGCCATCGTACCTAAATCGCAGAAACCCATGTCAGAATAGAATCCCTTGGACCGAAACAAAGCACATATGCCTACCGTGACCAACATACAACACCTTGAGGACAAGAACATGCCACCAATGTAGGATGAAAATCAAAGGAAAAATTGCCATTGCTGCTTCGATGCATTGACCGGATCGAACGGTTACCAACAATGCGGCATGTTCCTGGATATATTGTCGAGCAAGTTGGGCGAGATGGAATCACCAGGACAGATACAGGACTCAGAGATGGCCTCCCGAAGAAGTGTGCGAAGCAGTGACAAGAATGCTTCGGAGTCGAAGATATCCGAGTGACTTGGATCTGAGGGCACAGGGTTAGTATAGTCGAACAAAGTTGACACCGAACTATAGGCTTAGACTTGTTCTTGTTCTTGTTATCAACGAGTCGAACTTGTTCTGATACCTCCAAGCTTGACATGGACAGCGTAGTACATACACGCCAATTTGAAAGATATATTACTTGGACATCTGAGTCTCTCATCTCCTGCTTTTTCGGAATTCTGATTTATATGACAAGTATGTTTTGCGAACACAGTAACAGTAAGTAACATACACTGTGGGGCATAAGAGCATGGAGGGAAGGATTAAGCTTTAGGTAAAGTAAGTAACTGGTCCCCAGCTGGAAGAGACAGTCTGCCTGCATGATGGACCCGCTCAATGCCTTTCGAGAGGGCAGCAATGATGACTTCTATCGGCACGCCATCCACCAGCATAGCACCCAATGTCACCAATCTTAATACCTCCATCGACTCTCCCAGTTCCTGCAGGCCCTCCATTGTTCCAGCGATGTAGTGGGTGGCGAGTGTGCGATAATGAGAGACTTCTCTAAGTGACTGAAGTTGAGCGTTTAGTCTCATGGCTCGCTGGCTTGGCAGTTTGAGAAGTGCAAGGACATGGCTTAAGATGTCCGATTTGTCAGACATGATAACACCAGTCTCCAAAGTCACCAAATCACGGACTACACCTAACCTCGCTTCGATGCTGTCAAGGCTCCCTTGAACTTGTGTAACTCTGATCAGTAGGGATGATAAAACTTGCTGGAACTGATAGAGAGCCCAGTCATAAGCCTCGGTGATACGCAGGGACGAGGATGAGCAATGGTCCGAGTGTAGGGTGTTGCCAATGGTGTAGCAATATGCGGAAAGACAAGAAGAAGGGGAAATCCTTGTCCGGAGGAGTCCCAGTAAGTGTTCGTTAACCATGAGCATTCTGTGACAACTCGAATGAAAAAAGATTGCTCAGGTATGAGAGGGAATACATACATATCAACAGCGGCCTGAATTTCAGCAAATAATTTTTGAAGGTTACGTGATGCCTCTCTTGTTTCAGACGAGATAACAAGGAGTTCCTTCACAAGCACAGTGTGAGATGAAAATGTACTGAATCTCACAACAACAATGAGATCGTCAACTGACAGCCATGCCTCAGTGAGGCTTTGTGCTAGCGGCGTGATTTGAGTGGCACTTGATGCAAGCCTCTCAAGCCCCGAGAACTCGGTTTGGATGGCGTCCGCATAGCGATATGGGGAGGCTGTTGCACCTGCAAACCTACAAACAAAGGTTTTTTCACCAAGGAAACCAAACTTGCATGCCAGGTTGATAGCAGCCAGCGCATGATGGTGTGTCACGGTGGCAAGCGACCACAAAGCATAACCAATCAGCAAGAAGCGTAAGGTGGAAAAGTATAGCATAGGAAGCCACAGTTTCATCGTGTGCAAGAGGTAGATTGGAGAAAACCAAGAAGTGGGTGGCACTGGGCTTCCGTCGATCCTATGATAAAGGAAGTTAACACTCTGTGAAAGTTACGTGGTGCTGACATCACATGCATACGATGGATTGAACTCAGCCAGAGTAGAAAGACAGGCTGACGCGGAGAGTACTGCTCTTCATGGACAGCCAAACGACCTGGAGAGTGCCATTGCCTTCAATATCAGTACAAACAGGTCCAGCGGTGGTGAATCTACTCTTTTCTTGTGTGAATTTGTATGGATACACCATCAGAGGCTCCGAATGACGGTAGGAAATTCTGCCAGACAGCATGGATGCTTAGTCGATTACACTTGACGTGTCGTTACATCGCCCCGGATTGATGGTGGGCGCAGGGCGCTCACAATGCGCACGAACGAGTAGAGGTTAGGAGACTGCGGGACACAGTGCAAGAAAAGCCTAGGTCATGGTTGATGAACGACGCACCCGTGGTCGCGAGTAGTGCAGGAAACCCTGCAACGGGTCGTTTTCCATATTCTTCTGTGTCTTTCGCTTGCAACACCAACTGCTGCTTGATGAACCTCATCACTTGCACAAAACTGGGAGGCATTGAAAACTGACCTCTGTATCTGTTGAATAGCACAACCCGGGGTCATCATCCAAAAGATGCTCCAAAGACCTGACACCTGGAGTTGACGAACCTCATCACATGAGCAACATATAATCCAAGCATGGTGGTACCGAGTGTGAAACTTGGAACTGCCATCCCCGACAGCAGAAACCTTGCTTGTGGTCAACCCTTGGGTCACAGATCACGAATAATGATGGTGGTGGTGATAGCAACATCGCTGTGAATGATAATAGCTGAATAAGACGACCAATAGCGAGCATAGTGATGAGCGCCGAATCAACCAATTGCCGCTCTATGGACTGAGGGACTACCGCATTCAAGGGAAAGAGGGACGTCGCCAGAGACATCATAGAGCAGTTCGCGTGCACATTGAGGTCGGTGAACCAGTGCAACGGATGTCGGCGAGCTGAGAGCGGGGAGGTATGCAATCTTGTTCGCCATGGTAGTCTGGCATGTTTTTGGAGAACCGAGTTAGCGTTCAAGGCGCCAGGTAGCGAGATGATAAGGATTGTCAGGAAGGCTGGGAGAGTATCACCGATATAGTCCCAGTTGACGTCACGGACATTGCGGGTCATGAGAGAGCCAACGATGACAAGAACACCTCCCATAGTCCAAGGGTGGATGGAGGCGAATATAGGAGCGAAGAAAAAGACAGATACGAAGAACATGAAATCGTGGTAATACCGGTTGTCCCGCCCTCTATAAGCGTGTTTGACCGAGGTCAAATACCACAAGTAGGTTTATGTACCTGTCGCAGACTCAAAGAAAGCCATGACAAGACTGGTGGAAATGAGAGTGCCCATGGAGATAGAGAACGTATCGACACAGTAGGTAATGGTAGAGTTTTCGAAGTCAAGGGTGACCAGGTCTCGGAGTCCGACGAACTTGGCCATGAAGTACAGGGTAGGAGTGGTACATATCTACCAAGTTTTCTTCAGTCGACGTAAAGCCAAAGGTATCATTGATCTCACCCAAAATGTAAACGTATGTAGAGGAAGGTGATAAGAGCATATGGGACTGTTGCAGACACAAGTTCCTTCCTCCTGAAGAGGACATGATCGAAGGGTTGACGGATATCCGTGATACAAGTGAATGAGAGTTATATTTTTATGCCGCTTTGAAGGGAAAACGTCAAGGAAGGACATGGTGAGACAGAAACATGTGTGCACGCAAGTTGTTAGACCGGCACGGATAGCCATCTATGGCGCATCGTTAGTAGTCATTCACGCAGGTATGAACGATAGGTGACACACCATAAATCGCGAGCCTTCTCGTTCACGAGGATAGCCAGATCCTTAAAGGCGAAACCATCACCCGATCACGGAATTGACAACCTGGCAGAAGATAAGAGATGCATGCTATGCAAGACAACAGATTAGATACCTGTGTCCTGGGCGTTAAGACTATCTGCAAAGGTGAGGATCATGTCGGGCTGGGAAAGGAACATGAAGAAGGAGAAAGATATATATAATGAGAGTGAAGAAGTTGATTCTGGTGAGAGGACTGTCGAAGACCTGATGGATCAGATTTGCGGCAGCTGGCAGAGTCGACTCATCTGAACACGGCTGGTGCAGGCATTGGAGCAGTTTGTTCCACGGGAGTGGCCTAGGGCTATCGTAGATGATGGCTCATTGGGCTCGGAGTTGCTCAGCCTATCAGTGTGGGCCAAAGGAGGACATGGGAGGTAGTAGAGTGTTGCGGCAGCCGTGCTTACCTCATCAATCCAGATTGGGCAGGTGCGGTTGTTGTCCTCCTGCAATACATGGTTTGAGGTGCTGACGCAAAGACAAAACGTGCTGGAATGCAACTTACAGAAATGCAGTCCATGAGGAGAGGAGGAAATGTGTAGATGTGTAAGTGTGTTGTTGCTGTAGAATGCATCATGTGCATGACATCACAAATGTTGCAGAAATCAGGCATAAGAAGATATTTTCAGAACAGCTTATATTATCTTCATGCCTCTCCATCCAATGTATCGTTTCTGCTAACGCATTTCCAGTCAATACTGACAATCGTTTTTTTCGACGCAGAGAGCTCGTTCGGACACCATATGACGTGCCAGATATGCAACTCGAAACCAGACATATCGTTGGTCTATCATTACAGCGATTATATTGCAGGCATGACCGGGGCATGAACAAGTTGAATTAAGGCCAAAAAACATGTGAAGCGGCTGAGCGCAAGACGGATGAGTGAGGACTGATTACTCCCACCGACTCTCATGCAAATCCATGAGTAAAAATACTGTGTCATGGGTATCGAACGGCGCCTCAAGCTATCAGGTGTCCGGGCACGGATATCGAGGGTTGGTAACCCATCACAGTTGCATTCTAGTGGGGGTAGCAGCAGACAGTGAATCAGTACATATGCATATATGCGTAACATGACAAAGGAAAAGTAAGAACATGACACTAGGAAATTCCTTATTAAGTTGATCGGCTGCACAGGCCACTTTGGGCTAACCTCCGTCGAGACAATCTTTGAATTTAGAAAGAGGCTGGTGAACGGGGTTGAAAAGGAAACACAGGAGAGGTCGACGAACATGATCATGCGGACATCCCAGCCCTGACATCAAACTGGTGAGCTGGACGCACAACTGGGAAAGGAAGGGAGTGCTCACTCACCATGGGCATACTACAGGCAATGTGTAACACCCGAGAGTGCCCGCGCCGAGGAGAAGACATCTCGTCGAGGTGACCTTTTCGAGGTCGAGCGCGGGGAGAATACGCCAGCGCATGAGCTTTAGATTCAGGTTGACAGCCTGATCTGCGAGCCTGTCACGAGGCAACATTGCATAAGCGACGCATCAGAACGAACCAATGGAAGGGCATACCTCGTTGGATCCATTATCGGTGCCAAGTCGGTCATGCGCGCGCTAAGTTTGTTGGTTGTCGGATGGCGCTTCCAGCCGAGCGCGGTAGGTTTGGTGGTGGGATCACCACTGCCTGGGCGTGACATGATGCCAAAATGGGACTTCCATGGCTTGTCGGGCATAGGAAGTTCGCCATCACACCAACGAGCACACGGACGGAAGTGGTATGGATAGATAATTGTCAGT